>JAPEVF010000082.1:0-117984 GCA_029747585.1 Pleurotus djamor | reverse complement strand
GAAGGCGCCGTCCACGTCCGCCGTCGCATGCTGTCGCAGTTCGACCTTCAATCCATCTCCGTATTCATCCACTCTCAGACCAAGCTCACCATTGTACGACTTGTGGCAGGGTGTTAGAACCCAATCCCGAGAGACAGGGGGAGCGGGATTCGAACGGCGTTGGTCGTGAAAGAGGAGAGGAATGAATCCGAATGAACGACGAACGGCGTTCAGGAACGAAGAGACGGACTTGCGACAACAACGACTGGAGGGCAGCGTTGTGTCCACAGGCACTCTCGTGTCCGGGATTCGGGGATTCGTGAGGACGAAGGNAGGAGCGAGGGATGAATCCCGCAAGGAAGAGGGAAGAAACGTTTATATTCGAACTGAGGAGCAATGGACAAGAATAGCTACTATATATACTGAGTGTGTAAGGGCAACTCCGAGAGGGGCTCAGGGGAACTCCTAGGTGGAGGGAATCCGAAGTATATTAGTAATAGCTAGGAATAGCTAAGTACCTACTCACCTAGGTGGAGGGAATCTGAAGAGAAAAGGCTAAGGATTCCCACCCACCTAGGGCGGGTCTATATACTAACTATGGACAGTACATAATAATTATAAGTAATGTGTAAGGTAACATGTGTTCTACAGCAATGCTGTAGAGCACACAATAATACCGAATCCCGAGTGAACGGCGTTCGTACGGGATTCGACTTGTAACAAACGAATGAAAGAAAAGGAAAGTGAGAGAGAGAGGAAAGAGGGAAAGGGAAAGGAGTGAGGGATTGGCGAATCCCGGAATGACGAATGCAGTGGGGTTCGGGATTCGTCCGGGATTCGACATGTGTACAAATGTACAAGTGTACAAGTCCGAAGGGTGGCGTGGTTCAACCGGGGTTCGAGGTTGGCAACTTGTGATGAGCATATCTCTTGGGGCGTTGTAGATTAAGGAGAACCCTTGCAGGAGGATAATAGTATAGGTGTATACTACCTCCTGCAACACTCAGAAGATTGATACGGTCACTTATGGAAGTGGGGTTGGGCGACGAAGGATGGTGATGGGGGCGCGCGTGGTGCGAACGGCATTCGTACCGGGATTCGGGATTCGACCGGGGTTCGTGACAGCGATGGTGGGCGGAGAGACCTGTAAGGAGGTGGAAACAGAGGGGCTAGGGGTTGGAATTGAGTGTCCCCTTACACTACCCCCCCCTCCTAGATGCGGCGTCTCGACGCATAGGTTCGTGTTTCCTTCGCCAGTTCTCTGCGGCAGCTTTCACGTCCGTCCTGTTCTGCCATATGCTCAGAGCGGCGTTCGCAGCTTGAATCGCGTCGGGATTCGCCTTGTGGAATTCCGCAATCTTCTTCTTCGCGTTACCCAAGTTTTCAACTGGTTCCCAAGTGTCTGCTTCAATCCCATGGCCTTTCCAGTGCACAAGGTATTGAAGCTTCTTCCATCTTCCAAAGCGTCGACTGTTCTTGATGAAGTCAACCTCATATTCTTCTTCGCCGTCGACGAGTTCAGGAGGCGGCGGGGTTCGTGGTCTCCGGGATTCGATTGGGTCTTCATCCCAAGGCGTCAGCTTCACAATTGGGAATACCGGGTGGAGGCGGGATAGGGCTGGTGGCAACTCGAGACGATAGGACATCTTTCCAACCTTTGCAAGAATCTTGTATGGGCCTAGGCGCGCATGAGCAAGTTTCTTGGAGGGTTGGTAAAGATTAATATCGGACGAGTCAAGCCAGACCTTGTCACCGGGATTCAGATGCGGCATCGGCGTTCGGCGTTGGTCATAGTACCTCTTCATGTCATCCTGGGCTTTGGCAATGGCTGATTTCGCTTCTTCAACGGCGGTTTTCATCCGGGATACGAACTCCTTTGCTTCTTCGACTCGACCACTGGTCCGGGGTTCGAATCCCATGCGGGGATGACGGCCAGTGTCGAGGATGAACGGCGTTTGCTGAGTCGTATTGTGGATGTGGTTGTTGTATGCGAATTCCGCCATTGGCAAGAGTTGAGCCCAGTTGTTCTGACGCTGATTTGTGTAAGTCCGAAGGTACTGTTCCAGTTCTTGATTACACCGTTCGGTCTGACCATCTGTTTGAGGATGGTAAGACGTTGATGCTGCAAGTTGAATCCCGAGCTTGTCATAAATTTCCCGCGTGAACTCCGCAATGAACTGCGTTCCACGATCTGAGACAACGGCGTTCGGAAGCCCGTGGAGTTTCCAGACATGCTGAAGGAACAAGTTGGCCGCACCCAATGCCGAAACGGTGGTGTGTGTCGGGATAAAGTGAGCTCGTTTACTGACATAGTCAACCACATTCATGATGGCATCATAACCATCAGACTGAGGGAGCTCAACAATAAAGTCCACACTGATGCGCTTCCACCGCTCTTCAGGGATTTCCAACGGCGTTAGCTCTCCCAACGGCATTCGGCGTTGAGGCTTGGTGCGAAGACACAAGTCACAATGCTTGGTGTAGGAGCCGATGTAACGAGAGAGGTTGGGCCACCAGTAGTTGCGGGATACGAGTTCCAATGTCTTGAAACGACCAGGGTGTCCAGCTACCTTGGARTCGTGGTGCTGTTCAACGATACGGCGTCGAAGATCTCCGGTATTCGGCACRTAGACTTTGCCTCGAAARAGCAACAGACCATTGTYTTCTTCCCATTCTGAACCCCGAACGGCTTTGCGTGAACCCCGAAGCTTTTTGACTTCAAGAGCGGCTTTGGCAACAGGTTCTTCCAGAGTCCCAGAGCGCAATCCCGCGCGGATTTCRCCCAGAATACCTATTTCCTCCCCTTCCAACGCCGTTTCRACTGCTCGAACGGCGAAGAARGCGGGTTTCARAAGTACTTGGTTCTGGTTGTCGTCCTTTCCATTGCCRTGGTCAGCGCGGCGGGATAGAGCRTCGGGTTTCCCCATAGAACGGCCAGGTCGGTGRTGAAGAGTGAAATCGAAGCGGGATAAGTAGAGAGACCATCTAGCTTGACGGCGATTGAGTTTCTGCGCCTTGGTGAAATACTCTAGATTTTTGTGGTCAGTCCATATCTCGAACTCCGTTTCAGCACCTTCCAGGTAATGCCGCCATTCTTCAAGTCCACGAATAATWGARAGCATCTCTTTATCGTGAATCTCGTAGTTGCGCTCTGCCGGGGATAGGGATTTGGAAAAGAAKGCCACAGGATGCCATTTGTCGTCCTCGGGGTTCAACTGCGAGAGAACGGCGCCAGTTGCAAAGTCTGAGCTGTCAGCCTCAAGTCGCCATGGCCGGGATTCGATGGGAGCCGCCAAGATGGGTTCAGAGGTGATGAGTCYCTTGATCTGCTCGAACGNCNNNCGTTCNNANCTGTCCAAGTCCATTCTTTGGCATTCTGAATGTCGAATAGCGGTCGAGCGATGTGCGAGTAGTCCTTCATGAAACGCCGATAGAAGTTGACGAAACCCAAGAAAGACTGGAGTTCAGTCTGATTCCGGGGTTCGGGCCACTCTGCGACACCAGCAATCTTGGCGGGATCCATCTCGACTTTGCCTTCAGAGACCACCACTCCCAGGTATTCRATCTTGGTCTGTTCGAACTCACATTTTTCGGGTCGAAGATAGAGCTTGTTGTCTTGCAATATCTTCAAGACTCGCCGAAGCACTTTCCGGTGTTCGTCTCGGGATTCRGTGAAGATGAGGATGTCATCCAAGTAGATAACAACCACACCTTCAGTAATCAAATCCCGAAACAAGTCGTTCATCATRGTTTGGAAAGTGCCAGGRGAGTTGGTGAGACCGAAAAACATGACAAGGGGTTCGAAGAGACCGCGGTTCGTYCTGAAYGCCGCCTTCCATTCATCGCCTTCCTTGATCCTGACATTGTTGTAGCCCCAGCGAACATCGAGCTTGGTGAARTAGCGYGCGTTTTTCAACTTGTCAACGAGTTCAGARATGAGCGGGATTGGATACCGATTCTTGATAGTCATAGAGTTCAATTTTCGGTAGTCCTGCACAAGTCTGAGAGAACCATCTTTCTTCTTGATGAAGAATACCGGGGACGCCATTGGGGATTTCGAAGGGCGTATGCGACCGGTATTCAAGTTCTCTTCAATGAAAGCGTCGAGTTCGCGCTGTTCGACTGGGGACAAGGGATACACCTTGCAGTTGGCTGGCTCAGAACCATCAACCAACTCAATGGCATGGTCCCATGGTCGGGATTGGGGAAGTTCGTCGAATGCCTCCTTGGCGAATACCGACTCGAACTCCGTAAAGAGGTCTGGGAATTCGGCATTCCGGGATTCGACGGCCTTGTTCTTCTGAAAGGCGATCGCAAGGCGTTGGGAGATGGTTTCAGACGCACGAATTTCCATGGATCGGATCTGAACGGCGTAGTCCGGCGTTGGAGGCGGGATTGCAGAGAAGAGACGATCTCCGGCATTCGGCTTGTAGACATCTGGGTCATCAGAGTCGTCTGTCTCCAACAGCGCAGGCAAGTCCACCGGTTCGTCGTCAATGAACGGCGTTGGACCGAGTCGGCATTGGCGCAAGTGTCGGGATTCGCGATGTCGAATCCGGCGAATCTCTTTGAGTTCCTCACGGCAAGTACTGCAAACTCGAGGGCAACGGCTCATTTTGACTTCTTTGGTTTGCCAGTCGACCTCGGGGTTGTGTTCCTTGAGCCAAGAGTAGCCGACAATGATATCTTGCTTGCCAATGTTGGTGACTGCGAATAGCGCCCGCTCCGAGTGATCCTTGTAGCGCAAGACCAAGTCCACAACTTCACGAATGGAGCCTTCCTGATTCATGGTGCCGTCAACGTTGTAGACCGGGATTGGGGATGAGAGAGGCCTTGTCGAAAAACCACATTTCTCAACGTAGTTGGGGTGGATGAACAATCCTGATGCTCCGCTGTCGAGGAGGGCATGCAAGTGGAAGCGGGATTCGGTATCGGTCGCTTGAACGGAGATGTCCATGTCCAACGAGAGAGCGGACGGCGTTGCAGAGACTTGAAACCTCTTGGGTAGTCGTTTCTCCCAGCCAGGCCTTCGGGTTTTGGGGGGTGTTGGTACACCTTTGCTTTCCTGCGGGGTATCGGGATTCGCTGGTGCAGGTGCGGGATTCGTTTCTTTGGGATTCGTTTCCGTTACCACACTTGGCTCTTCCACAGGGAGGCAGGAGAAGCGGTTAAACGCCGTTGACGGTGTACCAGGGATTCGTCGGCGTTGGGGCAGTTCCTTTGTCTTGTCTTTGACTTGGGGGTTCGTCTTGGTGGACCGTGACAGTTTATCCAGCAGGCATTTGGCCTCTTCCTTGGTCATATACTGCAAATCAAAACGGCAAGGGCAATCCCTGTCTTCATGTTCAGTAGAATGACAACGAAGGCATTGGATCGGGATTGGCCGGGGTTCGTGATGGTTGATTGCAGCAGGGATTGGGGGAGAGGGAGGTGCTTGTTTAGGGAGGTCGACGACGGTTTCCAACGGTGTTCGGGTTTCAGCAGCGCGGAACGCAGTGTTCGCTTGCATGTTGTTCCAAATGGTTTGTGCTGCTGTATACCAGCCAATGGTGTCGTCGTCTCCGGGATTCAAAACCGAAGATTCTGCGATTTGGTCTTGAATGCCGCGGCGAAGACCTTTCCTGAACTTGAGTGTGAGCTGAGCACCAAGGGGGTAGTCTGCTTGGTCTGCCAATTCCTGAAACTCATCTAGGTATTCATCAAAGGTCCGGTCGTGCTGATGCCAGGTCGATGACTCGAGTTTAACTCGAGCCAGCTCCCTTTCATTCAGAGGAAAGAACCGAGATTTGAACGCCGTTTCGAACGCCGTCCAAGTAGTGGTGTTGGCGGTATTCATTCGAAAGCATCGGTTGGCATATTCCTGTGCACGACCTTTGGAGAAATACGAGAGAGTCCAGAGAATGCGGGCTTGGTCGCTGACAAACAAGTCTGGACGGAGTTGGAACCAGATGTTCACGCTGTTGAGAAAGTGAACGCCGTTCGCCCTACTGCCGTCGAAGGCTGGAGGGTTGGCGGGTTTGAGTTTCTCACCGCGTGGGACCGGGATTCGAACCGTAGACGGAGGAGTGACCGGGGTTGGAGGTTCAGCCATGGGTGGAGATGGCGAACGGGGAGGGAGTTGCATGCGAGCTGCAATAGCATCAAGGGTTTGAGATATTTGCGCTATCGCAACGCCTTGTGAGTCTGCTAATGCCGCTTGCTTTTGCAAGTCCGACCACAAGATACTGAGTGCTTGAACGGCGTTCGCTGGCAAGGCGACGGGCTGTCCAGGCATCGAACTCATGGTTGGGTAGGGAAACGCAAGAGTAGTATTCGTTGACGGATCGGGATTCGTTCCGGGATTTGAGAACGAATATACTGGTGCGTAGGGGGTGAGCCTTTTCTACTGTAAGGGCAACTCCGAGAGGGGCTCAGGGGAACTCCTAGGTAGAGGGAATCCGAAGTATATTAGTAATAGCCAGGAATAGCTAAGTACCTACTCACCTAGGTGGAGGGAATCCGAAGAGAAAAGGCTAAGGATTCCCACCCACCTAGGGCGGCTCTATATACTAACTATGGACAGTACATAATAATTATAAGTAATGTGTAAGGTAACATGTGTTCTACAGCAATGCTGTAGAGCACACAATAGCACCGAATCCCGAGTGAACGGCGTTCGTACGGGATTGACTTGTAACGAACGAAAGACGAAAAGGAAAGTGAGAGAGAGAGAAGAGAGAGAAAAGGAGAAGGAGTGAGGGATTGGCGAATCCCGAAATGACGAATACAGTGGGGTTCGGGATTCGTCCGGGATTCGACATGTGTACAAATATACAAATGTACAAGTCCGAAGGGTGGCGAGGTTCGACCGGGGTTTGAGGTTGGCAACTTGTGATGGGCGTAGCTCATGGGGCGTTGTAGATTAAGGAAAACCCTTGCAGGAGGATAATAGTATAGGTGTATACTACCTCCTGCAACACTCAGAAGATTGATATGGTCACTTATGGAAGTGGGGTTGGGCGACGAAGGATGGTGATGGGGGCGCGCGTGGTGCGAACGGCATTTGTACTGGGATTCGGGATTCGACCGGGGTTCGTGACAGCGATGGTGGGCGGAGAGACCTGTAAGGAGGTGGAAACAGAGGGGCTAGGGGTTGGAATTGAGTGTCCCCTTACACCCCCCTCCCTTGTCGTATAAAGGAAAGTCGTACGACGTCTCCCAGCTACAACTGCGAATCCTGCTCCACATTCTACTTTTGCTTGACTGCTTGACTTTTGCCCTACCTTCGTCTTTGTTATCCCTATCATGGCTCCAAATACAAGGTGACGCTGTCTTCAAGCCGTCCTTTATAACGCTCCCTCCGCTCACCTCACCATGTCTCTTTAGAACTAACCGTTCAAAGCGCAAAGTCGAGTCGGATCCCGTGGACGAGGAAATTGTCTTCCTCGACGAGGATCCCATCGACGACGACTTCGTCATGTGAGTAGTGAATTCATCGTGGCATTCGTTCCTCTCACCTTGATTGCGTTCAGGGAATCTCCYGCGANNCYTACTGGGCTGTGAAATGTGGGNATCGATTGGGTCTTCATTGGGACGCCGAACCGTTGGTAAGAATGGATGCACATCAAAGTACGATGTACTCACCTCCTTCCGATTCATCTAAAACTTCCCGGTTGGTGACTGTCGTTAGCTCGGGCATCCTGAACGAACGGGGTGGAGGTACAGGAGAAATAGTTTCTTCTTCTATCTCTTCCTCCTCCTGTTCCTCCTGTTGTTCTTCTGAGCGTTTGGATTCAGGTGGTGAAGCCGATCTGACTTGAACATCGTCATCAAGTGAGGGAGGAGAGAACCGAGGTATCGTTGGTAAAGCTTCATCATCGGGTTGGGATAGAGGCGTCTGGGGTTCGTCATTCATCAGACGGACCTGTGGGCTACGTAGTGGAGGGAGGGATCTCGTAGGATGCGGTACGAGTGAATCCCTCGAGTATTCGGTGGGTTGATCAGACGAGGAAGAAGCAGTGCGTAAGGGAACGTAACGAGTAGGCTCTGATGGTTCGATGGGTTCGTCGTCATCATCCACAGGGCGGGGAGGAAGACGAGTTGGCTCAGAGGGTGGGGGAACCGAGGGAATTGCTCTATGCGGATGAACAGGATGTTGGGTGGGTGGAGGGACCACCGCTGGAGGTTCAACGACGTCTTCGACGATAGCGGGTTCCTCGGAAGGCTCTTCTTGAAGGACCCGTCGAGGAGGAGGAAGAGATTGCCTCGAATGACGAGGTGGAGGTGGAGGTGGAGGCGCTTCCTTGACCTCATCCTCATCGCTCGAAGCCACATCAACAACGGGCGGCTGTGATTCCTCGGTCTGTGTGGTGTCAGGATGGTCTGGTTCGGAGAGCTCTATTCTATCACCAGATGGCCTGGGGATTTCCTTGACTGATTCACGATTATCGGGTCGTGCGCGTGATTCTGTTACATCAGATATTTCTTTAGTTTCGTCGTCATTCTTTGAGCGTACATCTGCGAAGACCCGCAATCAACAATTCCATACAACACAAGTTAGTTTAGATAGAAATAAATCAAACTATCAAACCCAGAACCAAAGATATTAATATTTACCATCATCATCGGCAGTCTTAGCTTCGAGGATTGAGGCTGTTGTAGAGGTCTCGACGGGCTGAGGAGATGGTGGTTCGACATGAGGAGCTTCTGGTTCCTTGCTTTCCTTCAATGGGTCTGGGGCATGAACGGGGGAAGTAAGATCGGAGTCTCGTCTTTGAGGAGGGGGAGCGAAGGGATTGACTGCTCCCATCTTGGCGAGCCTGGCCGCGACGCGAGCTCTACGGGCCGTTTCATCCTCTTCTTCTGTGTCGGGGGTCTCTGTAGTCTCAACGGTTGAGACCAACTTGGGATCCTCATCTTTGGCCTCTGGCAGAGATGCGGGACTAGGACTTGTCTCCTCCGTTGGGCTCGATTCTGCTTGCTCAACTACATGTGTCATAGTCTTTGGAACGTCCGGCACCTTGTCTGAGGCAGGAGTTGCTGGAGTATCGTCTTGGGAAGGAGCAGCGTCAACTAGTGCTGCCGACGCCACTTCGTCCTGAGCCTGGTCAGAAGGCGAAGGCGTAGCGTCTTTCTCTACAGAAACCTCCGCAACAACCACCTCCTCTGGGAGACTAGCGGGTGTAGGGGCAGGAGGCGTAGGGAGTTTGTCAGGTTCGGGTACGGGCTCCTGGATTAATTCTGGCTCGTGTTGCTCGGGAACTGCTAAGCTTTCACTCGAAGCAACAGTAGTGGGCTGTTCCAATTTCTCTGAAACTTCAGACGAGTCTGCCGCCGAAGTNGGGAGGAGTGGGCTCTTCAGGTGGGGCCGGCGATTTGGCTGCCTTCCTTCGAGGTGGTGCTGCCCTACGGGGTGCAGCGGGAACGGGCATGGATACGGGTGCACGAGGAGGTGCTACGATCTCCGGCGATGTCGCTTCGTCCGCGGAGACGCTGTCCTTTGGAGTTGATCCATCTAATCAAGCGTATGAGCTGCATATAAACACCTTAGTTTGCCTGTTAAAATACCTGGTTCTGTAGTTAACTGGGTTTCGGGTGGCGAGGAGACTGGTGCAGGTGTAGGATCTGCTGTAGAGAATGTCAGAGGGGATGTGTAATTCAATTAGGATGGCCAACGAACCTGTAACGGGAGGCGAGACGTCTTGTTCTTCAGCTTTCTTAGGTTCCTCAGCAGGTATATCCTGAGGAGGAAGTGAAGGCTTCTTCGCCGGTACAGGCTTCCCAAACACGGGCATACCCATGCCAACTCTTGCACCTCCCAAACGAGCCATTCGCGCAGCAATCGCAGCACGACGCTGACGTTCTTCTTCTTCAGGATCCGCGTCTTCCTTGTGAGCTTCGTCTTCATCAGCGTTATCAGCTTGCGCTGCTCCTTCAGCGCCAGGAGCAACAGGTGGGCTAGTGGGTCGATCTGGGGTTTCACCAGTTGCTTCAGCTGACGGAACATCTACGCTCTTCCTAGCAGGTGTCTCAGATGGTTCGTCATCGACTGGTGGAGACACAACTGGAGGTGGTTTCCATTTAGGCTTCTCCAATGGCTTGGGTGCAACTGGAGGCGCAGGCGCGCCGAACCCTCCTCGTCCTTGAAGCGCAGCCATACGTTCCTTTAGAGAACCACCACGTCCAATACTCTCCTTAGCGTCCGTTGCAGACATTCCACCGGGTTTCTTGTCATTATCAATGTTCGATCTAGGTGACGATGGCGGTGAAGGGACTTTAGGCTTCCAAGTTGCTCCTCCCGGCTTAGGTCGAGGAGGTGGTGGTGCAGGTGCTTGTGATGCGCCAGATTTCTCAAATGCAGCGATCCTGTCGCGCAACGAGCCCGGTTTGGGTTTGGGTGGAGGTGATTGGTCTGACATGAGTTGGGGAATGGGGGACGACGCCAACTGACAGGAATCTGGGCGCGCCCTTGACGTGCTGCATTTGGTCACATTTATGTAAGATTATGGCTAGAGATAAGATAAGATCATGCTTCCATCCTACAGCGGGCTACTTCGAACCCTGCTAGACCCCTTGCTGTCCTTGTCACAGTCTCTTTCCCAATGCAATCGATGGAAAGGATATCATAGGTCCAACCATAACTGAAACTTAACGATCCCATGCCGGGGAACCCGTCTCCCAGAATGCCATCGGGTGCGATACCTTGATTTCCCTTGCTGTTTGCCTTAATGTTTTATTGACGGTGTTCAAGGATGAAGGCCTCACAAACATGGTCAGCACCGCCAGGTCGTGACAAAGGTCATACCCATGAGCGAAAGGACGAGATGGGGATTTCGTCGCGTCAACCCGTTTCAGTCATTATCCGGAAATGAAGTAGCTGTAAGGGGTCGTGTCTCCAATTAGGTATTACACCTGGCTATCAAAGGACTGGTCTTCCAGGTGTTCAGCAGGAGGACGTAATCTCCATTTACGATCTCCAGGACTGCCAACCGAAGCACTGCGCGATTTAAGAACGAGCCTCCATTTCATTTTCGGACTCGTAGCTACGTCCGTCAAATCCAGGAGTTTACAAGAGTTTACGAAGCCAGAACGGGCCTTCAACGAGCTTCGTCAAAATGCAACACCACGGACGTGATGTCACTCAAACGTACCAATAGGATCGTCAATGTCATGGAAGGTGGTCGACCAAGTTCCCAGGACTCCGTACATAGAGCATACGCTACCGACCTTGCGAGTGTTTTGAGAGCGAGTGAGACGAGAGTAAGGAGATCCATGTATTTAATAATATAAGTACGTACCTGGATTCCTTCAGAGCTAGGGTATATTATCAGTGATGCGAACGGAAAAATCATGAAGTGATCACGAACCTCCATATACTATTGCCCGGCTCACCAGAAACCTGTTTGACCAATTTAGCAGCGAAGAAACAAGTCAAGGACTAGAGTAAGACTGACAAAGTGCCAACGGATGTAGTCGTGTTCCGTCATCTCAACCCAGCCGGTCATCAGTGCAGAGGAAGGGTTGCCCATAGAACCTCTGAAATGGATGACTGGTAGATGCCCCACGCCAGGGCGCATTTCCGTGACAGACATCTTGACCTTCATGGATCGGAAGACCTCGCGGGACATTGGGCTCTCGAAGTAGGATGGATCAAGTGGTCCCGCTTCAATATGCTAGAGTGCAAATCTGAGGAGAAGGTCACACTAATGCAAGCGACGCATCAAACCTGGGCATTGAGCGTCATTTGATTATAATCTGTGTTACGAAGCATCATCTTCCGAGTTCATGTACTCTAAGAGACAACACACAGCTTACCTAGCAAATCACGATGGTCGCAGAAGCAGAAAGAACACACCCATTCTCCCTCGACGCCGGCCCAGTCCTGGGGAGATTGCAAGCTGCCATTCGGAAGGACAGGCTGTATGTGAGACATGCTCAGAGGAAAAACCGCATACTCAAAGTCCGTATCCTCCTCTAGTTCCACAATGTGCGCAGAGACGACATGGTGTATCGCCTGAACGTGTACCCAATTGATACGCAAGCTGCCATCTGGCATGTATGGCCCGTACAGGTTCGCAGCAGTATATCTGCTCATGGTGTAGACGTAGCCCCGCGAAGCTGCTCTCGCAGAAGTCTTCACATCCTCGTGAGTCATGCCAAAGTAGGCGTGGAGGCGATTCTTCAACTGAACTTCCTCCGACTCTTCATCAAGATGCGGGCGCAAAGGGCAGTCCAGAAATTCGCCCTCGCGCTTTCGAAGGTACGCAGCCGTCCAAATGAGGTTCAATGATATATCGTTCTCCAGAGAGTAAAGCGACATCGGGGGAACTAATGTCACCAACTCGAGTAGAGTTCGAAGAATGACTACGAGCTCGCCTGGACGGAGTAGCCCGGGATCGTTCAGGACATTCCGTGCCCTGATGACTGCCTGTAATCTGCCCTTCCAGTCGACTTCCTCCTCCGTCCTTAGGTTTCCTAATTGATCGACGCAACTCCGGGGGTCATCGAGGGGAATTGCGAGATAAAGTGTGCGCCACAAGTAATTATTCTTCTGTGAGTAGACCAAGTCCCAGATGACCCTGCACGTCTGGGAGGCAGCAGCGACGTCGCACGGATCACATAGGCTGACTATGTCTTCCAAAATTTCCAGAGGCAGGTCGAGGATGGACATTGAGAAACCTAGGGTATGCCGTAGTGATTACTACATCCGGCTGTCTCGTCAGCGTAAATGACACACCAAAAGAGCCAAGGAATATTCCGATTTTCTGGGTGCTGGTTCCTACTTACCAACTTGAACATCGGTGCTGCAACCTGCAGGTCGCATCACAAGGTGTCGCTGGAGCATCAAAAACAAACATTCCAACGACACTAAAGACTTGGCCAATGCCGTTATCGAACCAATGCTTGATGCTCCCTACAACAGCTCTTACTAAAGCTCCAACGTAAAGGGTTCGGTGTTACAGGCGGTAAGTGCTCCACCTCGCTCCACAGTAAGATCTCCCAGGGTCACCTAGGTTCCAAACATCTAAACTCAGGCATGCGTCCTTTATGATGGACTCATTTGAACAATATTATTGTTTTACGACCGTGAACCGCCCGAAGAACCATGGATCGTTCATTGTGGCTCACGATGAACGAGACGCCAAGATTTCTGAAATCCAACATTCGGCCCGTCATTTGAACACGAAAGAGCCATTCTTTGGACGGGATGTCCCTAGCGTACTCAGTTGAGAGGTGAGGGGGTGTTCCATGGCGCACATCGGATGTAGTACTTCCCGGATTGGCTAATCAGTTGTTCGGCAATGTGGAGGAATGTACGAGCATGCAGCACTAGCCCTGGATATCAAATAGATAGTTATTGCAACGATACCAATCAGCGAAGTTCGGATAGAATTGGGGCTGTGGCAATCGCACCAAGGCCACTTTGCATGTACAAGGTTGCCCAAATCGACGCCCTCAACGCCATGAGACAACGGCAGGGTTGGGTCAAGAGGATAGAGCAAGCTACCTCGTCCGTCCAAGATAGATGAAGTCTGCAATAAGTTTGCCAACCTCGGTTTTCGCGCGGCATCGAAGGGTGCCGGTGAACAGTTGTGAAATTTCGTCCGATAAAGGCCGTCGTATGTAGTCCATGATGAAAAAGACCCAGCGCACTACGTCGCTCCGTGTATAATGCCAGTGGTAAGTACGTGGTGCTACAAATGAGTTCTACCTATGCTACATTGCAAGACAAAACAAAACAAGGACAAGATTGTGCGCGACAATTAGCTGTAATACCNAAAAAATTCTGCCCAGATGTCCCGAAAACAAAGAAAGATTAAACTAACTACTTAGAACGACACGCCCGTTTCGTTTATGAGGGCTGTATATTTGTCGTGGTTGTATATGGATAATAATGCAATTAGAAACCATAACCATGCGCGTGTAAATGATTGTATATCTGCGAGGGGGATGCGTGTGTGGCGTGATGTGTGTGTGGATATGGTTGTAAAGTTGTCCGTAGGTTTTTTGGGGTTTGATCGTGTTTTTCGTGTGTCATGATCGTGAGCCGCCTTGGGTTCGTTCCTCTGGCTCACCTTTCAGTGCGTTAGAGGGCCCTTGCGATCGTATGGTAGGCACCGCCGGAGCTGTCTTCGATGGTCCCATGGGACGCGGCTTCGCAGGTCCAGGGTCGGGAAGAACTTCACCAGAAGCAAGTTCCTTCACGTAAAGCGCCCACTCCTCAAGCAACTGACGACCCACTCCTGGCTCGAGTTCAGTACCATCGCGCGAGACTTTGATCTCCTTCCCGTGGTTCCACGGATTCCGAAGTTGCCTCGTCCTGTGGAAGGGAAGTCTCTGGGTACAGAGCCATTCGACCTTGAACGGGTCACCCCACGTAGGATCTCGTTCGGCATCAGCAACAGGTGCTTCCGCGCCTTCCTCCACCTCAACAACTGACCCCAACTTGGCCAAAGACTCATCTTCACGTCCGGAATCTCCGCGGGCCGCCCTCAGTGGAGCGTCGGCGTCCAGTCGAAATTCTCTAGACTGCGCCGCGGGTCTAGCAGTCAACACGCTCTGAATTTGTCGGGCGGTGACGGGATCTAGGCTATGCTTGTCTGAAAGCGGACTGAGGCTGAGTCTGGCATGATGGCCAGTGGTAGGAGGGGCAGAGGACGATTTGGCGTCACGCTTGACATGCGCATCCGGACTGAACGCTCCTGGAGACTTGTCGACGAGTCGGCCCTCGCCGGGAGAGAAGAAAGGTTTTTCGGAGGTGTAGGAAGGACTTCCAGACTCTTCAACGATCACTTCTTGTTGGAGACCAACTGCGGAGCGAGACGAGGAAGAAGAGTCCGTCCGGGACGCCCAAGATACGTCTTGCTCGCCGTTTCGCAAGGGACCTGCCATTCTATAAACGATCAATACTAAGAATAAGGGAGTAAAAAATACAAGGGCTTGCCTCGCGTAACCATAGAATTCACCACTCTTGTTTACGCCAAAAATAAGAAAGACTTCCTTGCTGGTACGGAACGCCTGATCCAAAATCTCCTCGTTGTGCTTCTGAGTGGCCCATAATCCCTTTTCAACGCTAAGGTCCAAGTCAAACTGAAAGCATCCATTACTTCATAGTCAGACTGACGCGTGAAGTGATGGAGAAAATTTTATCTCACCTGAGTCAAAGACTTGAGGATGNAAAAAACGTTGTGGGAAATGCCGAACGAGGAGACTTGACGTGGTGGAGGCGAAAGATCCCGAACTGCTTGACTGGGACTGTTTGGTCGCGCGCGTCGCGTGAGGGTCATCATCGCTGGATATCGACGCTCTGCTGAGGTACTCCGACAAAGAGGGACTAGTTGGGGGTTCATCAGACGAATACGAAGTACCCCGCTCTTTTCCTTTCGCCTTCTGCTCTTTCACCCAACGCATGTGCATGCCACTCCCACGTTGACCCCCAACGCCGGCCTTAAGATCATCGCCTTTGCCCCGCTCTCTACACACTAGTCGAGGACATCGTGGGTCCTGAGGTCGCAAAGGAGTGCCATTAAACCGCTCAATACCGGCTTTAAGATGATCACTACTGTCGAAGTTGACAAAAACGCAGCATGAGCGGGAGATAAGAAAAATGGACACGACACCATTACGCGGAGGGTGATCAGGTGGGCTATCTTCAGGCAAGCTTGTAAAGAAACGCCAAGCCTCGTCGTGAGAAGCATCGGAAGGTACGTTGCCTGCCCACATCACCCATTCAGACCTATGGGCGGGAGGATTAGGATGGTACGGCCGACGTACAGCTGCACGATCCCCACGGAAATTTGGAGGGGGGCTCTGGCGGGGGTTGGATGGGGTGGAAGATGGTGGGGGTCGATCGGAGGCCTCCGGTAATCGAGCAGGTGAAGGTACTCGGGGTTCACTGGGTGGATGGGGTCTAGGGGGTGGTGTCTGGTAAGTGATACCAGAGGCTGATGAAGAGGGCGCTGATGCATTGGCCGGGTTGTATGAAGGCTCCGCCTCAGGTCTTAGCGTGAAGGGGACTGCGTAAGGACGAGAGTACTGAGGATGCCCGGCCGACTGAGGTTGAGGAGGGAAGTAGAACCATGTGCCATGCTCGTGATCGGGGGAGGAAGTAGAGTAATAAGGTGGTGAGGGGTAAGGAGGAGCTTGATAATGAGTAGGGGTGGTGGGGAAGGATTGTGAAGAGTACGTGTATGGAGGCGTGTTGTGAGGAGCGTAATGTAAAGAGTGGAAGGGACTCGTTCCTGCGTAGGTTGGTGGAGTGCTCGTTCCCTGGGGTGACATGGGCGAATGCGCGGCCCTGGAAGGATCCATTTGGTAAAGATGGCTGGGACCTGCTGTCGGATAGGMGGGATGCGGCGCAGTGCCCTCGGGTGAGCCTCGCTGGTAGGAGTACATAGTTTGTGGATGGTGCTGCATCATTGGGGCATAACCAGCGTGTATAGGTGGTTGCAGCATGGAATTTTCGGRGTGAGGAAACGCGTAAGGGAAMGATGGTGTAGGGCCCATCCTCATAGCTGTCGGTATCCCGTAGTGTCCGACGTGGCCGTGTCTCTGAGGCGGATATGGCACGAGCGGAGGTGGATATCCTGAGGGCGACTGGTGATAGGGCGAAGTCGGTGAAGCGATGGCGGTGTTTTGGACGGCTTCGGAAGGGGAATGTGGAGAGGACGAAGGATAAGCAAGGGAGTGTGGAAGGGTGGAAGGTCGTCGCGTATTATTTGAAGGGGGACGACCTCTCGGCGAGCCACGTCGCCCGCGATCAGGCAAGGGATGAGAGTCTCCTGGCATAGTCGTACTGTCATCACTCTGAAAATGAGTGAATTGGGGGATTAAGGAAACAGGACGAGGGTCATAGACAACTGAATGGGGGAATTGGAAAAGTCAACCAAAAAATAGTCGGGTAGGAGGAAAACGATGGGGGACTGACCGGGAAGACTTGTGTCGTGGATTTGAGTGGGATNGGCCAAATCTGCGAAGTTACTGGAGGTGAGACAAGAACATGGTCGAACAGAGAAGTAAACGTCGAACGCGATCGCCTTCTCGTTTTTTTCCACTTGCGCAGATCGGTTCCACCACGTGCGGATGGCGATCACGTGACCACTTACCATTAATGTTCGCCGCGTTGGCTTTGGGACGTGGAGTGGTCGAAGCAGATGCTCGGGTGTTGAAGTCGGACGCGGGCTCTACCATATCTTTCGTTTGGCACATCAACAAAAGCAGGGTTAGCAGGCAGTATGGGATTGAACTTGCTGGTGCTCGGTGCGGTGTGTTTTAACGGGGGGTGCAGRGGGGGATTGTGGGTGTGGGCGTACTTATTTCGCAAATGAATAGTTCAGCAACTTGCTGATGCTAGCTGTGGCAACACTTAGCTGGAATGGCAGATGCGTCCCCCGACTGCCTGATATACCTCTGGCTTCACGGTGTGGGAAATTTGACGTCATCGCCAGTGCCATGGTATCGAAGGAGATGAGCCTGTGGGTCATCCAGGGACGCGTCGCGGAGATTCAGCTTAGTGTGCCATCGAGCCGGTTAATACTTACAACGATTGAAACTTGATCTCTGCCATAAGAGCTCGTGTTGAGACTCCCTTGACCTTGCGAAGGGCTACAACCTCCGAACCTGTGCAGTCACGAGTGCGCTTCTTCACGATGGCTCCAATACCATCGAGCGTGCAGCATTTGCCCTTTCTTAGTACAGCAATTATTCAACGCAACGTGGAGGGATAAGTTTCTTGACCACGCACAAGGGTATGATATCATCTTCCGATCAGAAGCGTGTCTTCTGATCGAACCCTCTCCTCCCGATTTTAGTCGTTTGAGCTTGTCGTTGGCGAACAAGACGTCAATTGGAAATTCGGCCTCCTGGCTACAGCATGCCGCAAAATATCGCGAACAATTCGTCAGTTTATTCCAAGAACTAACCCCACTGGGCACCACGTGGCAGACACACCAGAATCAGTCGTATGTGGCTCCACCGAGTTGTTTCTGAAGAGGTTGGAAACGTCGGTCGAGACTGGTCGAAAGCGGAGTGGACACCACCTTGCCTCACTGCGGAGGGTGAGAGGCATCAAGGGAAGTTGGAGCGAATGGAGTGCGGGCTTCCTCATGGTACCGCGAAGTGTCGCGCATTGGTCGCGCATAATTAGCAAGGTACTTACTAGCTTCGGTCTGACGTCGAGCCAACACAGCGAGAACATCGAGGATTCCGATTCAGTCAAAGTTTTCCTTTGCAGGCAGTGCTGGGGATATGGGTGTCGATAAGCACAAGCTGAACATGAGGATAAGCCTTAAAGAGAGTCTGCATTTCGTCATTTTCGGCTTTTCACCGCCGGTTCATCGCGAGTTTCCTCGGTCACGGGGAGCCGCTTGCATTCGACTTCCCTCAAACAATCATCACGGTGGCTTTGAACTTGGAACGAACCTGTCCCAGGGTAACTCACCGGACTTGTTGCGGTGGAGCAGAACGTGGAAATTAGATCGACAAATGGATTACGCTGGGTGTCCGCTGAATTAAATATCCCATCACCAAAACCGCTGCAGATCATAACATGGACATATGTTGCCCAATGAGGTCAATGGCGTCTCCAAGGCCGACGATGAATTTACGTGCCTTGGCATAAGCGCCCCTTAGCGCCGTTCCTGCCACCTGCCTTCGCGAGTTCAACCATGGTGTTAGTCCAAGGACCGTTCAACTTAGTATACATGTTAGTGAAGACGGAATAGACTAATGGCATCCAGGCCTAGTAATATTAAGCAGAATGGCTCCACGTCCTTGCGCTGGCGTCCCCATTCTGCTCGTCCACCCAATTTGTCCTTCTCAGACGTATGTCGTTTTCCTTTTTCCTTCAGAAGAAATGTGAACGCCTCACGAATATTTGTGACCTTAGGAATTGGGAGTAGCTTGATACTCGCTCAGGCTTGTCGCCCAAGATGCTGCGATTTGTCCTCCTTGGTTCATTGTGCGCCGCCTCGGCAGTCTTCTCGGCGAAAACCAACGACTGGGACCTTCCTTGCTTCCATGGAGAGTGTGCCTATGACTTGCCTGAGAGTACTGGCTCTGGTTACATCAAAATAGTGAGCTACCTACCTCTTCCACATTGTCCTCGGCTGAAACGACGGCCCATTTCACCTCAAGTCAGGCTCGCCGGGCAATATCAAAGATATCTCCCCGGCCGCTGGGTGGGCTATCCTCTCGTGCGACCCGCACTCCCTGGTACAAGATATCCATCTCGTCTGCGAACATGAATCAGAAGTTGGCTCCTCATGTAGTCACTTATTCATGCATGGTGACCCAGTGGGTGCGTTGGTTCGTCTCCCAGAAAGCGTGAGTCTGCGTTCAGCTTTGATAATGCTGGTATTAGTCTCAATGCTAGTGAATTTTAGTGCGGAAGTGGACCATTTGCCAGAATAGCTTCCGCTGGTATTGCTGATTCACAAAGCCTACCTACGCACGTTTCCCAGCGACTCAGTCGTCGTCAATTGACTCCTCAGCAAATTCACGTCTTGTCCATTGACGTAGACTTTGACAAGATTGACACAACTAAGTAGGTTTGCTTCTATCCTTAGGACCCACTACGATTCTACGAAATGGTGTCTAGGTTTGGGTCGATATCATTTTCCGCCTCCGGGACGACCGCTCCGTCTGTGGACCAAAAGAGCGTACACTCCCGGGGCCTGCGAAAGAAGCCTACTACGTATAGTCCGTTTGCTACCGGCCCAGGCACCTATGACTTCAACGCCAGTTCCTGCGAAGTAGCGTGAGTTCGCCCCACATCCGTTGTTTTGTCTTTCCCATTGACGCATGGGTTCTCTGCAGTGTTTCTAAATCACGAACGCTCGTTGCTGAGTCCAAGCAATGTGTACCGAAGTCGGCCGGTCTGGCGATCGAGGCTGGGAACACACTGAATGGTACTATCCATACAGGGTTCGAAGCATCTGGGACTCTTGCCCCGCCTGTCATCACGAACTTCTCGTCCTTTGTCTGTGAGTGACCTCTTCCCAAGCTACACAGTTGAAATTTAGCGCCGCTATCGGCAACGCAGCGTTTTCCGGGAACTTGAGTACTCGGTTCAATGTCTCCGCCTCTCTCATGGTTCGTCGTCTTTCTCTGGATTACACACGGTGATATGTCTTACATTGTATTTCCAGGGTTCGGCAACGAAAGACGTAGACCTCTGGCATGAATTAATTCATCCAGTCAAGATTCCTGGGTAGGTCAACGACCTTCACGTCAAAAAGTCAATCACTCATATATTTGAACTTAGCGTCCTCGAAATGCATCCTTCTTTCCGGTCTACAGCCTGGGTTGAAGCGCAATTTGGCCTTCCCGCTTCTGCTGATCTTCAACTCAACTTCGAAACAGATGATGGTGCGTCAGGCTCCATCCTACTTCATCATAGGAACCGGCAATCTACATTTACTGACGGCGACCTTCTTACTTACTAAATATAGCTAGGTTATGGTACCCTCCAAGATCTGAAGCTCCCTCGATAACGGCGAATCTCACTTATAGCCGTAAGCATCTCATGTTGTCATATGTGACGTCGTTGCATGAGAAAACTAACATCATACTAATAATATTCTTTTTATTCTATCCCCGACTCTCTTTTCTGTCTATCCTTTCAGATGCCGATCTCAGTGTTATTTACGGAACGACTGGTCGGACTGACATGATCGGGCATGTTACTCCCAAGATTCATCTCAGGGTTAATGCCTTCGGCGGAAAGTACAAGACGGAGACGCGATTCCAGTTGGATATGTACAGCCTTCTTGCTGTCGGAGCCGAGACCAAGGATGGGATGTATGGATTCGCGGCGCACAAAGGCGGTATCTCAATCAACGGGACTGCAGACGGGAATATTTATGGCCCACCGGTGAATACCACCTTCTTTGAGGAGGAGTGGGAGATTAAAAAGGTTTGCTGCCTACAACATCATACGTTCCTTTCTGTTGTAGTTGACGCGTTGATTCTATAGATGAACTTCCCAGACGAAAGCCATGTTCCTTTACCTGCAGATCTTTATCGACCACTTGCCATCGACAAATCGGAATTACACTGCCCAGACGCTATTGATGGGTCAATCATCACTATTCTCTCTTAAATTAGACAGTGCTTGCTTAGAGTACATAAAGTGCTTAATCTCGCCCATAATCTCAGCCCCTGTCTATTTTAGTCACGTGAAGCTACGAACATTTTTCAAAGTCCATTGAAGCATCAGCTCCCCTCTCGCCGATCAGGATGCCTGCAACTCTGTCATCTACACCAAAAGCTTCCAAAGCACCCAAGGGGTCCAAAATAAAAGTAACCAAACCTCAAGCCAAGGCGACTCGCCCCCCAACACCTCCGGAACCCTCGGATTCGGAAAATAGTGATAGTGATTATGATGGGGTGGACGAGAAGGGGATGAATCGGTTGGTAAACGCGTTGGGGGATGATGCACTCGATGAATTCGACCAGGAGCAGCTTCGGATAGTCTTGGGAGATTCTGAAGACGAAGACGACGACGAGGAAGACGAGGAGGGCGAGGTTGCGTCACAAGGCGAGGACAGTGAAGACGAGGACGCTTCTGTCGCCGAAGATAGCGAAGCAGAGGTAGACAATGAGGACGAAGAAGGGGGCGAGGAAGAGGATGACGATGACGATAGGGACGACGCCGAAGAACAATCCGACGCTGAGGAGGACGAGGAGGACGAGGAGATTGCCTTGGACGAAATTGAGAATGCCGACATTGACGAAGATGCCGTTCCACAACAAAAGGTTCAAATTGATGACACGGTGCGCGAATTCCACTGCTCTCCTTCACCAATGAAATTTGACAGGGTTCCCCAGGTTGCTTTGGACCGGATACGAGAAACAATTCAGCTGGACCAGTCACTACCATGGACAGAAACACTCGTTGTCACATATCCCGAATCCATCGATGTGGACGTCTCCGACGACCTCAACAGAGAACTTGCATTGTGCGTAACCACCTCTATTGCTATCTACGCCATACTGAATTATCCTTTTAGCTATAAACAAGCTCTTCACGGAGCGAACTTGGCTCGCTCTCTCGCAGCCAAGCACAAATTGCCCTTTACTCGCCCCTCGGACTATTTTGCTGAGATGGTCAAGTCTGACGCACACATGGAACGCATACGACAACGACTGTTAGACGAGACGGCTGGTATCAAGAAGAGTGAGGAGAAGAGAAAGGAGCGCGAAGGCAAGAAATTCGGGAAGCAAGTTCAGCTTGAGAAACAAAAGGAAAGACAGAAGGGAAGGAAAGAAATGGAAGAGCGACTCAAGGGCTTGAAGCGAAGTGAGTCAACTTGTCCCTCTCTCACCCTTCTCCGTCGTTTACCTGACGTGTCTTCAGAACGAGGAGATGTTTTGGACAAACCCAACGATGATGATGGTTTCGACGTGGCTGTCGAAGACGCCATCTCGGATCGTCCAGCGAAGAAGAACAAAACCCAAATATCACGGAAGGCTCGAGACCAGAAATACGGCTTTGGTGGCGCCCGACGACATAGCAAACNAAAATACTCGTGAATCAACGGACAGCTTCATATCTTCCTCTCGGGGTAAAGGTCGTCACGGTGCTGCTCGTGGTGGTGCAAGGGGAGGACCCAAGCGCAATTCTGGCGGAAGCAAGCGACCTGGAAAGGATAAACGCATAGCAGCCAGGAGTAAACGTTAGACTTGCTCATCTGTTCGTGACGAGGGTCAACAAAATCAGCATCTATCATCACAATATGTGCGCATTATATTACATGGTCAATCACATCTAGCATTAGTGTACGATATTATGTTGTCCTTTGGCTCCGTCTAGTGGACGGGCTTCTTTCAAGAGTAAGACGCAGCATCCCGCCAATACGAAGACAACAACGCTGGTATAAACTGGGACGGAGCGGTCTACCATGAGAAGGACGCCGCCGAGCATCGGGGCGATCATGCCGCCACTGTAGGATGTGTTAAGAGAAGGGCTTGCTGAGAGGGAATAGATAACGCACATTCGAGAGAGGGCAGAGGCAATGCCACATGCCGAACCTCGTACTAAAAGTATGGTATCAATGGTCAGCGACGTATTACGGTAAAGGTCAGAACCAAACCTTTTGTCGAGAATATCTCGGGGGTCCACCTACGATGCATATTAGCTCAAGAAAATACTCAAGATATAGATAGGCGTACCCATAGAGCACAGCCCACATGGCCTACGAAGAGGTGAGCAAAGGAGAAACGCGGATCGGTTAGTTATACGCACTGTCGCACTCAAACTGATACCGACTGTGGTGGTACGGACTGCCCATGGAGACTCGACCCAAACGAAGATCACACAGAAAACGGCAGTGATGAATGTGCTGCCCGCTAATGACCATCTTTTACCTAAGGAGGACTCGACCATATAGGCACCCAGCTAAGTTTGTGGTATCGGTATCGTTACGACTCAGATCTGTGGCGGAAGACTTACAATGGCACCGGGGCATCCACCGAGGGTGAATATGACAACATCCCACAGGGATGCATTAAGTGTTTTCTCTACAGGCGTGCTGCTCTCGCTAACAGCCGATGATTCGAGTAATTTGGGGAGGAAAACGTTGAACATCGTGTAAGCTGGGCCGTGTCTGGTGAGTGAAATAGGTCCACCCTCTAGGGGAGTCAACTCACCGAGCGACATGAAGAACCAGGTACCCCATACAAGCAACGTTGTTCTCAACCACTCTGGAGTGAGAACTAGGCTCACTCGGCTTACCCATCCTAACAACGGCCTACGTATTCGTGAAGGAAGTCTAGCACAGAATGTGCTGTTTTCATACAGCGAGGATCGCCTCCGGGATCGAAGTGACGCAGATGAGAGACGGTTGGTGGGTCGGCGAGGTGTACGTGGGGTGGGTGGTGCTTCGACGTCAGCAGCTTCAGCCTGGGAGACGTCGTTGAAAGGAAAGCGTGTTTCACGGCGAGGTGAAAGACTAGGTGGGAGTCCTAACTCTTTGCTCGCGTCGTGATATCTAGAAGGGATGGGTGAGTGTATCTCCGGGGATGTCGAGGCGATGGGAGAAGGAGGCTCCGTAGAATGTGAGATGGAATGTGATTCAAGGGTGTTGCTAGATTCGCCTGTAGATTGGTAATGAGCAACGGACGTCTGAACCGGATTGCGGTCTGAAGAGACTGGCGGCGTTGGCTGTTTGTCTGCTTCTGACGGCTCGTGTGGGGGCGAAGACGTGCGAGTAGGTCGTTGGTCATCTACGTCATCCAACACAAGTGAAAGGTCTGAACCGTTGAAACGTGAGATCATTTGAAGTGACTCGAGGGCTTCTTGAGGACGACCAGCGTGCACGAGATACCGAGGAGATTCATGGAGTTTGAAGAAGACCATTCGAGCGAGGAACATGGTCAAAGTCTGTCACATTGCGTCAGCATTAGATTGATCGACAGCTTCTTGAACTGCTTACAATGGTGCCTAAGGCCGTAAGAAGATACTGCCAGCCAGTGTTGTCCACCTGTGGATCGCAAGGCCCGGTCGGCTTGCAAGAATGTTGAGGTACGAGGATAAGGGCCACGACAGCTGCTAGAACAGCACCGATAGAGAAGAAGACAGAGAGTGCAGTAACCAAGTATTGCTTCCCATTCGGCATGTGTTCAAGGAGGAGTGTACCATCTGTTGGCATGGAGCCCTAGATGGAACATTGAGCGTGAGCGGTTTGACTCAGACTAGGCCTACTTACTCCGACCGAGCTTCCAAGTAAAAATAGGACGACGCATAGTGATCCGAATGACCTCGAGAAGGATGCCAGTATGCCAAACACCGACGTGAAGAATAGTGTCGCATTGAATGCTGTACTACGGCCCATAAGATCAGAACCTAGTCAATGGTATCATCCGTGAGCTATTTCCGCGTCTCGAGGTATACAAAAAAATGTCACGTACACGCGCCCCATCCAACTGCTCCAAACATCATGCCAGCAAACATTGACGACGAGAGGGTGCCTATATACGAGTCCGGCACTGATTTCAGGTGAGACTTTCGCTGTGCAGGTCCTTATAGTAGAAAAACCACTCACCACCGTAATGTCTCTGCACCCTCGGCAAGATAATAGCAATGGCTTGAATCCACATCTACACGGCTAGTCAAGAAATGCAAAGTCGTCAGCGACCGAACTTACATTATCCGCCATCCAACCTTGATGAAGTCAAGGACTTGTGTCTCGAAAAAAGTAATTACACATTTGGCCGAAACTACTCACCCAGACCACACAGTGACAGTAACGTCCATTGGTAACTGCCTGTACGAGCATGGCACAGTTCAGCTTTCGTCAGAGAACTTGCAGGAGGTGAACACACCCATTCCAATCCGATCTATAGTTTTGTCTAGTCTCGTTCTGTCATCAAAGTCGTAGTCAGCGTTGTTGAGAAGTCGACTCTCCTGGTCGGCGTCGGCGTCGTCATCATCCTCTGGAAAGTAATTCGAGGGCATGGTTTCCCAGAAACCTGAAGCACGGGGCGTAACCGAGGCCATCTTTGTCGGAGATGGCGCAATTTAAGCGTGCAGGAAGAAGGGGACTGAGTAAGCTTTAAGCAGGCTCAATTTGGTTGTAATGGCATCAGTGAAGCGATTCGGGCGGTCAACCGGTCACATGTCACCTCCACACGAACTACGCATAATCGAACGATTGGTCTACACATAACTAATACACAAAAAGCTAGTACAGGTCCGTGTGTCTATGGATACATACAACTACAAAATTGGAAGCAACATGGAAATTGGTAAGAGAGTCCACCAAACATAGGGTAGATACGTTATCATCGTGATGGAAGTCGCGCCGTTGTCCGCTTCCGAAGATATTGTAGGTTGAGGTGCTACTGAGGTCGGTGTTGTTGTCGGTATTGATACTGACGTAGCGCGAAGGGTTGTGAATGGAGAGCTTGGAACAGGCGTTGAGGGAACGTTGACAAAGATATCATTCTGTGCGCCTGAGCCTTGCATGAGTCATTTGTAAATGGCGAAAAGTAGCGGAGCGATTACCATCCGCAAACCCTAATTTTGCGTTATAGGCCGGCGAACGCGGCTGACCAGAGAGGTCGGCCCCACTGACTTCAATGTTGTTTCCTTCAGCCTGATTCCAGAATATCATCTGTTTGGCACCGCGAGTACACCGAGAGGGATCGTCTTCACACCAAACGGCGGGTTGTCCTGATGCCAGTCTGACAGATGAGCTTGAAGGAGATACGTTCGTGACGCGACATCGATAAGGGAGCATGTACATATTTGGTTCTCCACATCTGAGTGTGATGGTTAACCTCGGAGAAGCGAGTCAAACAGGGCTGCAAAGAACGCACCCGTTAGGAACCCAACCCCACTGAGAGGAAATCGAGGAAATTGGTAAAGGGATCAAGACAGGACCGATTAGAAGCACCACTCACAGCACAGATACAACCTTCTTCGGGACACGCCGGCATCGCAGAGGGCACAGAGTAATTGGCGATCCGCCTCCATGGTGTGCTGTATCCATTAATAGCTCAGCAAACGGAGGAAGTCATTCAAAGAAAGCTTACTGGTATGCGACAGTGAAAACCACAAGATTCTCCGGCGTGACCCGAGTGATATCAGACTGAAAATGCCAGTCAATCCAGCTGAACGCCGCAGGTCACAAAACCGATTCTCACCTCGTAAGAGATGGCGAACGCAGTTCCAGCAGCCATGCTCTCGTTTTGCGTATGGACTGTTGTGGTGAATTGAGGTCAAGTAGATGACGACAAGATCTGCTGGACTCACTGTTGGGTTCGCCGATGCATGGCAGGTTTCCATCGGGCAAACGGCTGAGATTGGGCATTTCTTGCCCATTCGTCCACTCTCCAGCAAACCTCCCGTCGAATGAAAGCGTGGTAGCAGCTTGGTTGACTGCATGCTCAACCGTAAACTGACCCCCAGCGGGTCTGCAGCCGTCCAGTAAGCAAAAAGCCGCACACCAGCCAAGTTTTTGACTCACAACTCTAAGAAGTCCCCCGGGGCTGGTGGAAACTGATCGCACTACGGTACGCGTCAAACACGACTCTCGATCAGTGAAATGGGAAGCGTACATTGTTAACATGGTGGAACCACCAGTCGTCTCTACGAAGCTTAACAATGGTATCAGCTCAATTCGGGCAGACACTCAGCCTGAGACATACTTGAAACAGAGGTTGTACGGCGGCGTTGCTGTTCTGGTTCACTGTGCCTCGTTCGTTACCCTACGCCGACATGATTAATAAAATCGAGAGCGTCGCTGATCAGCAAGCTCACATTCAAGCAGTACATGCCTAGTCATCATGGTGGAATAAGTAATCGTCCGAAGCAAGTGGTTAGCATCGCAAAACGTGCCTTTGTGCCATGCGGCAACATGTGCATTGGAAACCCCGAAAAGAGCAGATATTAGAAGCACAAAGAGCATTCGTAGTATGAACCGAAATGTTCAGAAAGTGGGGAGATAGTCGTGAAGTCGTGAATCGTCGGTATTAAGCTGGCACAGCCAGACTCTGTTATCAAAACAGATAGTGAACGGAGAGAAGGGGGGGAAGAACACGAGGGGGGAATGTCAGGCGATGTCATGCCGTTTGCTCTATGTATGGGTCGCTGCGC
Source organism: Pleurotus djamor (assembly GCA_029747585.1). Classification (NCBI taxonomy): domain Eukaryota; kingdom Fungi; phylum Basidiomycota; class Agaricomycetes; order Agaricales; family Pleurotaceae; genus Pleurotus; species Pleurotus djamor. The sequence goes on along the minus strand of JAPEVF010000082.1, from coordinate 90,428 downwards.
ACAACAATGCCGTGGCCAGGAAAGCTTGGTGACAGCCTGCTGGAACAAAAAGATACGAACAATGGGTGGCGGCGAGCCAATCAGAGGCAAGGCATCGATAGGCGCCAATTTAGCGCCCATGTTCCCTCTTGGTTCGCCGCACTCCCCAGGTTCCTCTCCAGGCTGCCCAAAGTCCCAGTTCGACATATACACCTTCCGCTTACAGTCGTGTAATTACCCGAACATCAGCACGTAACTTACATGGGCTGATGCACGGGTTCGGTGAGACACACAAGGATNAAAAATGGTGGCCACAGAGCGAAACTGATAATAATGCCCATGTAAAAATTCAGCATTGAGAACTTTAGGTCTCTCAGGACGCGAACCCAGCGAGAACTAGGACCTTACCTTGTCGAAAATTTCATAACGTTGGTTTCAAGTAAGTCGTGGGCTTACTGGCTTAGAAACTCAAGGAGTAGTACGTGAGATGGTATTTGACAGTAGTGTCACCTACTGGGGAAAAGAGGGAGCAAGAGAATGACCATGCTGCATGCTGTACACGCCACCGTTGGTTCGTTCTCACATACATCAATCAAATGAGCTGTTTTTGAGACATTTCGAAGGTTACGAGAGCGAGGACACTTTTTGAATTTGGATGCATAACAAGGTGATCTCCGAAGTCAAGCCGTGATTAATTGGTACTTTTTCCTTATATGACCTGCGGAGAAGTTGGTTAGATCGCGTATGAAGAGCGGCACTGTGATGATGGCTGAATTTTTTTTTGACGCAGAAAAGGGAGGGGGAATTTATACCAAATTTGAGGGCGGAGGGCTATTTTGATGGGCCAACACGCGTTAGATACGCGCTGTGTTCGACTTGGGTCAAAAGCTTCGTGACTTTGTTCAATCCGAGTCGTCACTCAACATCACAGCCTCAATGATGAGCAAAGTATCACAAAGAGTGTGCTTTCTTGAAGATAGGGAATCTTAGGAAGTTGGCCCAAAATGCATGGCACTATCTATGACACATGGCAGTACGATAGAATTAGCTTAAATAAGAGTAGAAAGGGACGGTAATTACGCAGGCCACGGACAACATCTTGCACCTTGAGCCCAACATTCCAAGCCCTAGAAGCCTGAAAGCCGATTAAACACCGGCAACCCTATGCAGAGGTGTAGNTTCTGCATCAGCGCTTCAGTGATGATGATATAAACAGCAACTCGACAACGTTGGATCAGAAGCTGCTCGATTGCTGGAAGACATGGCTAGATGATGGTCCATGCACCTCGGGAAGATGACGCCAGTGTAGATTTGTTCGGCTAAGATGTGGGTCTCTGGAAGCCGGTCGAATGAGTCAGCGAGACCAGAAATTGCGAGTGAAGCTTGAAGGTGGAAACGAATCGGGTAAACGCCAGACGGCTATTGGTCCTGGTGCGGCTCCAAGGTCATTGAGACCAACATGAGGCCGTGCGGTCTCGGATCTCCAAGGGAATACAAAAAGCAAGCAGACCAGGCCGTCCGTAGGTTAGAGAAAAATACACCGACATCTCTGATCAGTCCTTCAGTGTGCGGAAGCTTAGCCTTGCGTCTCCGAGACCTTTGAGACACGTGAAGAGGGCATTCTAGTTCTGCTGTGCTGAGGACGCAGGTTACTTCGTGGGTGCCGCATAAAGAGGCAAGGGCCGAAAAGTTCACGGCCAAGACCAAGACAATCAAACCCCTAAAACTCCACTTTTTGCCAAGACTCCCTCACAAAACTTGCCCCCTTTGGCTCTCCTCCCAACGATACCGTCGTCAACGTTCCCCACGGCGCCGACGGAAACGACGGAGACAAGATAGCATCACACCAGGAGAGCAGGCTCAGAGTTAATTCACGACCCACGACGTCATCATGATCTTCCGTCCGGTATGCCTCTAATTCCAACCTTCGCTCCTCGTGCCTCGTACTAATAATTGGACCAAGTTCGAGGTGACCATTCCTCATGTGGCATACGCTTGTTTGGGAGGGTTCGTGGTAATTGTGAGTACTCGGATTCATGGTATACCAGTATTGGTCCTAAATCAAAGATAGTTCGGAATGTTTTCGTTGCTTTTGAGAGAAAAGGTGAGCTTGGGTCGACGATGGAGAGGAAGTAAACACAACTGAAGTGCTCCGCGATTCAGTTATATATCGGCGAAGCTTGCTGGGCGTTCTTGTTCGGTGTCATCATTGGTATGTGCCCAGCCATTTATGGCCATCGCTGAGCTCATCCAAGACTTCTTGTCGCCAAGGTCCCTACGGAGCAGGCATCTTCGATCCCCGTCACTGGGGAGGAAGCACGGAAGTCACGAATATGATTACTCTAGAGTTTACGCGCGTCGTTCTAGCCATCGGTGTATTCGCCATAGGCGTCGAATTGCCTAAAGCCTACATGGCTAGACACTGGAAAAGCATGTTTTTCTTGCTAGTCCCAGTCATGACATGGGTGCGTTCTATGGTTTCTTGGCGAACATGCTGCTGAAATATGGCACTTTGTCCATCCCCTTGGCTTTTAGGGCTGGTTTGTCTCGGCAGGTCTTATATACGCCCTTGTGCCCGGACTGACATTCCTTTCCTCTCTTGCCGTCGCTGCTTGCTTGACACCAACCGATCCAATTCTCGCTGCAGCAGTGGTTGGCGGTAAATACGCAGATAAACATGTTCCGGCACACATTCGACACATGCTCGCAGCCGAGAGTGGATGTAACGACGGCGCTGCATTCCCCTTCCTCTACATATCACTCTACCTTATCATGGACTCCCCTCACACTGGGCAGGCAATACGAGATTGGTTTTTGATTCTCTGGCTCTGTCGGTACCCTCTCTCTACTCACCAGACCGTAGCTGAATCTAACACTTCGCATAGATAACATCATCATGGCCGTGGTCATTGGCGGTCTCCTGGGTTTCGGGTTTCGCCATCTGATGAAGTTTTGTGAACGTCGAAATCTCATCGATCGACACTCCTATGTTGCTCAGTACATCTCCCTGGCTCTCTTAACAATTGGCGTCTGCACACTGCTCGGAACTGACGACTTGCTGGCAGCCTTTGCATGTGGTACTGCCTTCGCTTGGGATGGTTTCTTCAACCGACAAACCGAAGAGTCCGTGTTCAGTTCAGTCATCGATCTACTCTTCAACATCGCCGCCTTCGTTTTCGTTGGTGCTTGGATGCCTTTCAGCAGCTTCCAGGATGCCGAGTTGACCCTCACGGTCTGGAGACTTGTAGTTATAGCAATCCTGATCCTGCTGCTCCGACGACTTCCAATCATGATTGCTATGTACAAGTGGATCCCAGATGTGAAGACATTTCGAGAGGCTTTGTTCAGCGGTCATTTCGGTCCGATCGGAATTGGTTGGTCTCGCAAACGCCTCCTCTTTCACTCACTCTGATAGCTTTACCCCAGGTGCCGTTTTCATATCTACACTCGCTGCTGAGATTCTCCACGGAAGTCACTCGGAGAAGGAGCAGACTGTCCTTGTCGCGAATGCCATCCAGCCTATCACAGCCTTCATGGTTTTGACCTCTATCACTATCCACGGCTTGTCAATCCCATCATTTTCATTGGGCCGACGTGTTCATTCGGTTTCCCGCACTTGGTCCAGGCATGCCCCTCCAGATTGGACAAATCAAGCTCGACATGTGGACCGTGCCGAAGATGTTGTCATCAATCGCGATAGTGAAATGGAGCGGGGCGAGCTTGTTCCTCCCAGACGCGATACCGATTCAACAGACGTCAGCATCACAATTGCGGAGAAACGTCGTGAATCAGAGGGTTCTAGTGATGAGACCAAGCGGGATACAGAAGGGAAGTTAGAGATGAGTGAAAGTCAAAAGGAGGAGAATCTTCCGGACGGTGATGAAGTCATATCGGAGTGGCAAGAAGGCCCTCATGTGGTCATTGAGCGCAGGTCTGGACCGGGAGAAGAAGTGAGTTGCGGTTCATGTCTACGTACATCGTTCCTTCTAATGAGTCTTTTCTCTCTTCTTTAGGTTGAAGTCGAGGTTATCCGCAATGTCAACCATGCTGAACCTACACCCCCAAAACCATCCTTGCTACGTGGTCCCCAAGACGAAGTCCATCGTTATCTCGGCCCATTCATTCAGAAGCTGTCACATGCCCCTCACGCAGTTGAACAAAGCACTGAAGAAGTTGCTGAGAACATCGCCGAGGATGCTCGGCAGGCTGAAATGACTGTGAAGAACGCCGCTGAAGCCGTACTTCACCATGATAACGACCATGATGATGACGAAGGATGGACATCTGATCGCAGCAATGGGAATGCTTCCACCTCAGCTATCACCCAACAGCCTTCAACATCCTCCGACCGCAAACGTAAGAAGGCGTTCACGAAACATACGCCGAAACTTGGGAGTGTTGCACCTGTCCGGCGGTCTCGCACCAGAGGCTCCGCTCGAAAAGGTCATCATAGCATGTCCAACGTCTTCGTCACGCCTCCATCCCCTGGTTCTCCTCATTCGGCTATCCTTGAAATCTCAAGAGGCGGAGGCAGAGACTCTCCGTCTGATTCCAACTCCACGCGTGGACGTACACAGAATCCTCGAGCCGATTCCACTCATAACTCGAGGAGCGGCTCTCTACGACACCATAGACTTGATCGTGTCATGGCTCTCCATGCGTCTCGTGAGGCTTCACCCGCACGATCTGTCCGTTTCTTCGACGAGGAACCTCGAATCAGCACTAGCCCATCTTACTCTACGCTCAAGAATACTGCTGGTGCCAAGGACACGTCAAATGCTCCCAAAGACGATTCCGATGATTCACCCAACAAGGTTACTTTTGACCTGCCTGACAAGGCTTGATATCTTCCCGTCTCTTCATACCCGTTTTCTTTTTCCCTTTCTTACTTCTCTTATCTGAGGATCTGACTCGCATGCTTTTCGTTATCATCATCAATATATAGAGATATGTCCTCGTGTATGTCTAGCATAACGCATGTCTTCGGTTTCGCCTTTCCTGTACTCTTAACTCTACTTACCGTAACAAACATCATGGACATTGACCCCAAATGATTGGGTTATTACATCCCCCGAAGGTGACTCAAATCGAAAAACAACCCCAACCAACGCGTCCAAATACCAAGCCACATCGCAGCGATGCTCCCCATATACCTCCCCAACCCAGTCGATTCCATAAACTCGAACGCCGACGCAAGCCAAACAAGCTCACCCTCGTCTGCCTGGCGATCTGGGTCTCGGATATCGAACGGAAGAGACACATCGCCCAAAGCGACGGCAGCACGAAGACCAGAGGTGAACCCATCTTCGTGAAACCCATAGCCGAGCCACGCCCCAGCGAAGGAGATGCCTCTTTTGTTTTGTATTGCGGAGATTTCAGATTGGGTACGCATAAGCTGTGGTGTTCGACAATAAGAAATACCGAAACAAAAGAAGGGACAAGGGCCGGCTTACTGCTGGGTTAACGACTGGGTGATCGTATGTGTATCGACCCACGACAGTATCCTCTCTAGGACCGGGAGACGGTGGGTTAAGCGTGACGAGCACTGGGCCATGCTTCTTCTCATCAATATGTTGCAAAATGTTCATGCTATCTGTGGCATGAAAAACGTGGGCAAAGCAGTCTTTAGGAGAAACGTCGCAGTAGTGACTTACAAGTCCTAAAAGGTTCTCAAAATNAAACGACGGCAGAGACGGTGATGGGGCAACACTTACAGGGATACTTGATCAACGTTTGCTTTGACCTTGCGTCCAGTCCTGTCGACGACAGACGAAGTCAGGTAATTCCAGCAAGAATAAGCCAAACGACTACGAGGCATTAACTGTGACAAAGTGAACCTTCAGTTCAGTCGAGGGTATCAGATGCTGTTAGGACGTACCGCGAGATCGGAATGTAACACAGCCTGGTTTTTATTCCATTGAACGCGCCCCAATACCAGTTCTTCAGCCTCGGTGACATCTCCCCCTTTGCGAAGGATATCAAGTGTCGTGTCGGAGTGACATGCGAAAATGACACGATCATAGAACAGCTCATGTCCTTCGGCTGTCTTGAGACACACTTGTCGCTTTCCATCTAAATGACGCGTGGATGCTGAAGCAATAGGCGTATTGAGATGCAAATTCCCTTTCGGAAGCTTSGATAGAACYGAATTCACATAGTTGATGCTGTCAAACCGGGATGGAATGAGATGTTGCTCTNNCTCTCAGTATCACTAACGACACGGACCTTCCACCTTTAATTGTAAGCCAAGACGGTTTRCCAGTGATTTGGAGTAGGTGATGATTGTGCATGAATCGGAGCTGGATAATCCAAGMMTNNTCAATCTNAAGATCTAAAGTGATAGGAGAGGAGGAAACAGTTAGGTACCAGAGGACGGGCAGGGAAGTCTGTTGCACAGAGGTCAGGAGGTGTGCTCCATATCGCGGCGGTCATGGGCTGTGAGACGCGTCAAAGTGGTACAGAAGGACAGGCCAATAAGCTTACAATTAGATAGTCATCCCTAAACGCGTCGGAATAGCCTTCGCGCTCGAGATATTCTCCGATCGACAAGTCCTCGTCTCGGCCATCAACAATCAACTTGCGAGCACAAGCATTGAACCGCGTGACATCGTAGATGAGCCTCCACATATTTGGGTCAAGAAKACGCGAAGGCTGRCAGAACACYGAGAAGAGGTTGTTACCAGCCCATTCGAAGAGGCCGCCGTCGCGAGAGACGCTGAAAGTCATCTCYGTAGGTAGRATTTCAACATCATTTGGTTTCCCCTTGAGAAATCGAAGAAAGTTTGGGTATGTTGTCGGGTTGAAAACAATCTGGGGAGGCCGAATGAGCGTCAGCTTCGACATGTAACGAGAAATACACCGACGAAACCACTGAAAACGTCACGCGGTGTCAGTTGGAGGTATTTCAACTGGGTAGAACCTCACGTATCGACAGTCGTTGAGTTACCCYGCAGTCTATGCTTRAACTCAACAGTGTTTGCGTGTCCCCCAGGACGGACATCCGATTCGTACAAATGAACTTCATGTTCACTGTACTCGTTCAAAGCCTGTCGTCACTCATTAGCGTGAATTAGTGAGCGGGCTGGGGGGAAACGGACCCAAGTTGCAGCAAGGCCTGACACGCCCGAGCCCACGATAGCGACCTTCATGGAGGTCGGGAAGCGACGAAATGGGGAATCTTCGCGAACCCATTTGCGTAACTCACTCACGCAACGTCGTAACCCTATGCGACAGGTAACCCTATGCGACAGTGATTGATCCCTTAAATAGGAGGTTTTACATAAGGATATACAGGGGTTTAGGTCAGGCAATCGACGCAAAATGGGAARAAGTCCTAGTGTTGTACAGAAAGAAGGGAGACAAAACTAACAGCACATCTCGCAAGGGCAGCCTAGAGAAATYCTGGTCARACGGGGCTCAGAAAGCACGAGCAAATAGCAATTTTCCGCACAGATGATGTCGGCGACACAATCACAACAACCCTAGAGTAAAAAGTCAGTAAGAGAATATCAGTTTCTCTNAAACSCTGTACTAACCTCGCAGCATTCGAAGCACACGAAACATCCCACAGCGCCAATGAAGCAGTCCTTAGGATATTCAGATGAAATTAGGTTGAAGGAACGTATTGTAAGTCACCTTGGCGGCCCCACCACCTCTCAATCTGGATGCATTTCCTTGTTTTTGGCAAGCCGCCCGATCTTGGGACGTTCCTAAGCACCATTAGCTGGGCATGAGCCATCGCTCCTATTCTCGCGAACCAGCCCCTTACCCATCGTCAGCTTGGCCTGTGGCTGAGTATTGACAGTGAGGGCCTTCGCTGGGGCGTTGAGCTCAATGTCGTCTTTGCGCTGCATGTCTGTGTGATGGTGTAACTTTGAGAAACGGGTCGGACGATAGAGTGTTGGGGCTACTGGCATTAAATACGCGGATTTGTGCGCAGCGTGTCTGCTCCACAATCTATTTTTACGGTGCGTGATGTAACCGTTCTATTTCTATTCATAGGCGACTAGGAGGAGGCGAGGTGCGCAGCTTGGCAAGAGCAAGTGAGTACAATGAGCGGACCGAGACGCAACGTTGCAGCTGCCCAAGGGCGTACTTATACAAAATCCTAGAGTGTGCTTGATTAATTATCTGGTTCACGAGGGAATCGCCTTTCAACTTTGAAACGCTCCTCTTCATCCTCTAAACTCCACTCAAACGGCCTCGTCAAGGGCTCGAATTCCTCTCCCTTTCTTTCGATCTCCTTGAGCCGACGAGCCGTCGCCGGACGGGAACGGTTGACACTGTACACTTTGATACGATGGCACGACGAGGTAACGTGCAAGTCCCAGCTAAAGTTAGTGAACTCTCGTCAATATCGAACGGAACGAAGAGCGAAGGAACAATAGACCCACTTCCATGTGGAGCGAACAAAGGTAGGCTCGGTATTATTTGACGAGTCCCATGTCCGAACACAGAATTCAAGCCATCCTTCTGGCTCGACTGGGAGCTCAACCTTCCACAACCTCCAAGCATGATAGTGTTTATCCGTCATATTTGCCTGCGGAACAGCGTACCACACGTGTCCACTTTGCATCATGGGGTTGAACGATAAGTGGGGGTGAAGGGGTGACGTAGATGGAGTACTCACCCATCAGGAGATACTTCCACTCTTTCAACCCAATTGCCGCCTCCGCTATACGACCAGCCCTGGAGCTCGATTTTCCCATCGTGGATGATGACCTGTTTATCCTTTGGATAGATGATCGCGCTCCTGCACAGAGAGGTAAGACGGGTAAGAGATAACTGGACAGACCAGTAAAAGTAACGTACGAAACAGGCATCTGCTGGATCGAGAACCCGTTTGAGTATTTAGCATTTTGCTTCCCAATCTATGACAAAAGGATTAACATGTCAATCACCCATGGGTCAACTGAGAAGAAGTATCCACGCACCTGTTGGTTGTAATACAGATACTCCATACTCTGAACTGGACCATCGCTTGGATCARATCTCGCGTTGATGCGAGTAAGCCATTTGCAGCTACGTGCGCCGATATATCCGGTCACCACGACYCTCAACGGCGCGCCATGGAGCTTCGGTARATCAACRCCGTTCATCTTCCAAGCCARGAGAACCTCTTCGTTCTGGCGAACTTTGCGCCAWGGGACGGAAACRGCGTAGTTGTAAACCGAGCCTTTCCTGGTGAATRTGWSAATCGGGCGAAYGATGTAGGRAGGGRCGGAAGACCTACTTGAAATAAGTATCCGCGCCGAAGAATTCGAGATGTTTGCATTCGGGTCGCACACCRCCACATGCRATYTTYARAAGCTTCTTCAGAGGAACACCTCTATAGACAGCAGTACCACTGAAGARGGATGRGTANNAGTGTGAGCCRAATAAAGCACGGRGGATCGACATCRCTTACATAGCACCYTCGCCCCAWGGAGCRTTGATCAATTCATCRCCATCRCCGGGATACTCTTTRATCTGTTCGATCCTWCGGGTACCACTGCATTGGATGGTCACAGTGACTTCTTCTTGCCTTTRARGCCCRGAMGYTTKAGCTGAACGGATRCGAATACAATGAACAKYCRCARACTYACGGGAACTTGTTGATATCTTGTAAATCCTTGAGTGAGATCTTGACAGGGTGGTTGACAAGACCGGTTATCTCAAGTTCGTACGCATCCTTGTCGATCTCGGGTACACCTCCATGATTTCGAATACTGTCTCGCTTAGTTAATTTACGCTCGGTAGCAGAGTAGACGGTGATCATTCAGAGAAGAGAATCAATATACCCACAAGTGGTACTTGTTGGGGGTCAACTTGTCCGTCAGAAGTTGATCCCTCCGCGTTTCGCCATTGTAAGGAAAATCAAGGAGATGGATGATATCAGGCTTCTCCTTGAGAACGGTCTTCCACGAAAAGTCGACAATGGATTTGAGGCCTAGAGCTTCGTGGTATTCTTTCCAACGGTGGCCGATTAGGACGGGGTTGGTCTCTGGGAGAGACTTGAACTGAAACTCTGCAGAGAAGCAGAAGGCGTCCGAATTTCAAAATCACTAACATGGGGAGATGATTGATGGCTTACCCGGGATAGGCGTGAACTTGTGCTGGGAGAGTATCTCTTTGGCGAGGGCTTTCTTCTCGGGGTACTTCTCCCACTCAATGTATCTATGAGATGGAGGTATATGAGCGACGAGAGGTAAGGAGATCTGATCTTCRAGGGGATGACTGACCCATGCCATCCAGGTTTCTCTTCTGCAAACATGGCTGAAAGGTTGGAGCCAACGATAATGCCGTTTTCTGTCATCGAGGGGTAATAAGTATCTTACGACACGGGTTGGTAACAAGCTCAAGGTTTGGGGCAGGGGGAATATAAGGCCAAGCGGAATAATCGATAGTCCACTGAATGCGTGGGTGGCTCAGYGCAGTKTCCGTCTTTATCCTATCCGAGAGGTCAACAAGGGACAAAATAGAAGCCCAAAGTGCCGTAATGTCAAGTGYCAGTGACAGCGATAAGATCATGRGGAGGGGTTTAGAAAGCTGCGAGAATGATTCCCGGGSGAACTCGTGTTGAATGTACTCGGAAAGTTCTGCCATCACCGATGGGAGCAAACAGTTCTTCGYGKGCGWGTAGAGTGTGGGCGTGGAAGTAATATGAGCTGGGAARGAACGTCCGTCACMAAGGATCAATCCCTTATAGTTTGTTCAAGAGAAAATCCGAGGCCTCAGCTCTCTATTGCATGGAGTTGGATGGAAGAGACTTCATAAAGGGGGCTTGACGATTCCTCGACTAATTTTGTAGTATACAATCGATGAATCATCGGATGAGATAGCCAAGTATAGCTCGGATGGGTCGGAAAGAAATGTAAACGCATCGACCAGCCTAAGAAGTAAGATCAGCTCAACCAGGTTGGCTCGATGAATGACTGGACCTTGCCATTTAAAAGAGAGAAGTTCTGATAACGAGCATGGTACGACGTGGACATCCTGCTCCTAGGTGAAAAAAGTGGTTATCAACGGAATCCCGATTCGAGCAAAAGCTTGACTCGCCGTGCTAGGTCGACGTCCTCGGATGGCAGCCCTGGAGCATGGCTCCAAGTCAAGAACCTCAACATCGGACCACCGTTGAGCTGGACATCTACTATTGGCGAAAACACATAAATCATGGGCGCGTCTACTCACAATAGACTATGTCGTTGTATGTGAGAAACAAAGAACCTGCTCTGCGTGGATATTTGGCGGCGAGAGGTGCGAGAACATGAAACTGAGCGACGTGTTTAGCACAGGTTCAGGTCAAGAGCAATTATCCGTACGGAAGGATGCGTCTCCATTGTAATTGTCGTTGCCGTCGCGGTCGTCGTTGCTGTCGTCGTCGTCGACATGGGCGCTTGGCTATTGAATATTGAATACTTATCTGTATCTTGAAGCGCCTTCCGCCTGTACACCAACGCCATCATCATCAATGACACAAATCCTTGGTTCTCGACGGTCATCCTCGCCCCACTTCGAGATGATGGAGGAGAGGTCATGGAGCGGACCTAAGCCGTTGATCGTGTATAAAAGTCACTTCAAGTTGTCTTGACTAGATAATATCGCAATTACAATGGCCTCTTTCACTCAATCAAACAACTACTCATCCAACGCGTTCGGTGACTCTGAAAGTAAGCTCTTTGCTTGGATTCTACTTGTTGAAGGTATTCCTGAGCTTTGTGCAATGTCAGTGTCCAAACCAATGAACGGCACTGGTTTCGAAGACACCAACCGCGATTTGAGTGGCAGCCGAACCGATTCTGGGTTTAAGCAAGGACAAAATTTCGGCGCGAACGCGATCGCATTCAATGACTCTGAACGCCAGAATGCTGTCAGTACGCACACTGTTGAGTTTGCCTGTTTGTTGGACGCTAACAGATCATTCAGCTCGATCATTCGACCAGCAACGGTGGTTTGGGCATGGCTGGCGGCTATGAAACTACCACAATTGGAGGTGGAGAAGCAGGCATCGATGCCAACTCAAAGGAACATTACGGTCAGCGTGCAGGACAGATTGACGCTGGTTCCATGGAAGCGCATGGTGTTCGTTCGGGTGGCATCGACGCTGGTAGCAAGGAGGCGTATGGTCGAAATTCGTCGAACATTGATCATGGTTCGCTTGAAGCATCCGGCCAGAGAACGGGTGGTATTGACGTCAATTCCAACCGTGGCGATGGCACTGGCTTTGATAACACTCAGTCTACCGGCAATGACGATGCTTCCACCTTCCTCTCGACTTTGAATGGTCAACCCAGTCCAGCGACGACGTCCGGGCAAGCGAGTCAGTACTCTAACGCTGGGTCTGCCCAAGGAGGTGGTTACGGAGGTGGTTACGGCGATAATAACCAGCTCAATACCAATGAGGCGTCTACGAACTTATCAAGCTCGAACGACCGCGATTACGACCGGAAACAGCAGCCCCAACAATTCACATCTCATGGGTCTTCTAACCATGGAGATCGTGGTGAGCGTGATGCTGTCGGCTCTGACGCAGGCACCAAGGGCGGCGCCTCGTTTGGGTCTACCCCCCATCGTGAAGATCACAATGGAACAGTCCAGCATCACGAGTTTACCAAATCTCCAACCGCTGATGCCCCTAGACGCACTGGTCATAGCTTTGGTGACAAGATGAAAGGTAAGCGGCTCCTTCGAAGGCTTTTTGTGTACGTTTTTACGACAATTATGCAGGCAAGGTGGAAGAGGTCGCCGGGAAAGTTGTTGGGAATGAAACTATGATTGAAAGGGGAAGGGAAAGACAGGGTTAGTTGCACGGATGTCTGTCTGTCTACATGCTTTCTCATTGATCGCTTCTCAGATTTGAAAGTAACACTTTAGCGAACCAAAATATAAAATATTACTTACTCCCTGCGCACTATTCAACGCTCTATTCAGCATTCCCATGCCAGTGTCCGAGAATCAACCAACGCCACCTTGATTACCAGACGGCGCACTTACGGGCTAACTCGACACTAATCGACTGTCATCCTCCCGTCATAGAGGCTGGAATTCGAGCCTAACCCGACACTACGGCTGGCGAATAGGTAAGGAGTCAATTCTATGTCTTAGCGCTCCTTATCGTTCCGATGCGGTTAGCAGGATCCGTGGAAGTCATTTGACTCTGTCCACGGGGTTAGGAACAATGTGGGAGACTCGTACTCCCTCCCACACCTCTATCCTACGTCAGGCAACATTGGCTGACAAGCTTTTACCTCTCGCATTTCCTCAAGCTCTTTTCGCTGAGCATGCTATCTATGTAGCGTCGATGTGTCAGAATAGCCTTGTTTGACGTCTGCCACGCTGATAAACTCACTCTCCACCTCTTTCCAAAGGAGAGTGTGCTGATGGAATTTAGGAAGCCCTTCTGCCGTCAAGGCTTATGGTGACATATTCTCTCCACCCGTGGGGTACTGTACATAATTATAGGCCTTCGGGTCGGCTATAGGACGCAAATACAGCCCCGTGAAGAAAATTTCCTAATAAAAGGTCAGAGTCATATTTATACCATCTGTACACCTTTCCGCTCATCAACCATGCAGCCACTCAACGAGAAAGACACTGGTGATGTCCAAGAGGTAGAGAATCGCTCCTCTACCTCAAGCATCAAGCACGAAGCTGCCGTCTCGGGCTTACCTCCTCCAGGTTCCCCAGAGAGGACTCTTGCCGAGAAGAAGTTGGTGCGGAAACTGGATATGCGGCTTTTACCTGCCATCTTCATTATCTACATCATGAACTACATCGACGTAGGTGCTTAGAACTCTTGCAGGCGACCTACATTGACACGTATCTCGGCAAATATTAGCGAAACGGCATCACAACCGCCCGTTTACAAGGAATGGAACAGGACTTGGGAATCACTGGTATCTCTAGTCATTGGGACTGGCGTGTCCTTGCCAACTGACGAAATTAGATGTACAATACGCCACTGTCATCGCAATTCTGTTTGTTTCGTATTGTCCAGCTCAGATACCCTCAAATATGGTGAGTCTTGATAGGGTCTCGAAGCCATTACTTCCATTGCTTATGGCGCTTATGTTGCAGTTATTGAACGTTGTATCGAGGTTCGTCTTCCTCCTAAGTTGTATCTGCTCTAATTTACGACCCTGGAACAGGCCTTCAGTTTACATCGGAGGTTGCGTCGTAGCCTGGGGCCTTACCAGCGCATTGACTGGGGTTAGTCATTCTTGCATTCTTAGTAAACCATTCCGATACCCATATTATTTTAGATCACCCAAAACTTCGGAGGGATCCTCACATGCCGGGTATTCATTGGCCTCCCCGAAGTAATAGCGTACTCACACGTTTGGTGTATTTACTAACCACTTGCTCTCGCAGGCTGCCTTCTATCCTGGCGCTGTTTACCTCTTATCTAGGTGGTATACGAAGAAGGTAAAAATAAATCACAGATCCTGAGCTATGGTACATGTTCCAGTCTCACGAACGCTTCTGTAGGAACTCGCCCTCCGCTCTGCAGTACTGTATGCTGGTTTGCTGATCTCAAACGCTTTCGGAGCTGTGAGTGCCCATCCCTGAGTCCCTCCTAATAATCTCAATCTTTTCATGTAGCTCATAGCGGCCGGTATCTTGTCAACCATGGAGGGAAAGCGAGGGATCAGAGCTTGGAGATGGTGAGTACTCGCTACAAAAGATCTACTCATACTCAGCTATGGATCAGGCTCTTTTTCATTGAGGTATATTCATGGACCTCCTACAGTGGTGATCGTAGCTAAGAGTCTCATCCATGCACCAGGGATCGATCACTTGCACAATTGGGTTCATGAGCATGTTAGTCCCCAAACTATTCTTCATGTACAGAGACTAACGCCATCAATTTCTTGCTCAGGTGGGCGCTCCCTGACTATGTCAGTGTCGCTCGGGTTTCCCCCTCACTGAACCTCACTTACACGAGAGTAACAGCCGCACAATACACGTTGGATTACTCCGTTTGAGAGTCGACTTGCCCAAGCTCGTTTAGCAGATGATGCCGGTGAAGCAGACAAGGATTCCAATGAAGATTCGTAGGTTTGTTCCGCCTTTGTTCAACCAGACTTATAATGCCATTCTAGTGCGCTAAAGGGTCTCGTCATGGCCTTGAAAGACTCCAAAACTTATGTCTTTGCCATGATGTCTATCACTCAACTACTAGGCCTAAGCTTTGTCCAATTCTTCCCGACGTATGTCTTGAGTTTCTTGTAAGGCTCAATCCAACTGGCTGATCGCTCTTCCCGCACCAAGCCTAACTGGGACGCTTGGCTTCTCGACTACAGTTACTTTACTCCTTGCAGCGTGCGTTTGCTGGCCATTTCTTCGGTTGATTTACTTTCCTAAGATTGTTATTTAGACCGCCCTGGGTTCTAGCCAGCATCATGTGCTGCCTCAACGCCTGGCACTCTGGTTCGTTCCAATCATATACCCAGTATGTCATGGTTAGTCACCGCCATCTGAAGATCGGACTGGCGAACGCTTCCTCCACATCGCTGGTTGGATGTGGGGCGTGATCCTTGGGTTTATCATTGCCCTCTCGACAATGAGTACTGGTGGCCGGTATGTTTCCTTGTTCCTTATGGCAATGGGGTACTGTGGTAGGCATTTCCGCTTTCCTCCATGAATATACTCACCCGCCCGCGCAACATCTAGGATTTGCGATGACCTTGGTCTGGACTTCAAATGCCATTCCTCGACCTCCAGCGTCAGTAAAGCGGTCTACCTTTATGCTGATACTCAAATAACTTTTAACCTAAAGGAAACGAGCTGCTGCGATCGGTATCGTCAACGGCTTCGGCAACATTGGAAATCTGTAAGTCGAATTCTCCTGTCAGCTCATCCTTGCTGATTACCCTCCCTAGTATCGGCTCTTACACATGGAAAGCTGCGTGGGGACCCAAGTACCACCAATCAATGGTAATTAGTCTAGCGTCACTGGTGTTCTCAAGTCTGCTATCGCTTCGTACGTCACCGAGTTCTTCCTCCAACCTTCAGTGACCTCACCTTCGTGTTTGGGCGCGGTGATCCTTTTGCTTGCTTACCAGTCATGCGACAAATGCTCGTTCGTGAAAATCGGAAGCTTGATGAAGATGAGAAGAGGTTCATGGAGGGTGCTAATAGAGGACGAGTTGAAGAAGCTGCGAGGCTTGAGGGCATCACCTTTGAGCAAGCGATGGAACACCGTAAGGGATTCAGATACTTGTACTAATTAGCGTATTTCTCTGCCCTTCTTCTATGTAACCCTGCGTTCGATGAAATGTCAACGCCACCGCGTGCCAGCATCAATGCACCATCTATCCACCTGGTAAGCTTCTAGTAGTGAAGAAATTATCCTATCCAATATATTGGTAGATCATTCAGTGGCGAGAAAGTAGATGTACGGCTCCAAAGAAGGATGGAACATTTGAACGGACTCAATAGCTGTACGGGGCAGTACTTATTAGGAGAAAGGGGTCAATTTCAAACGGAGCTGGATAATGATTCACACCCAGAAAGAGAGGAACCATCCAACTAAGTAGGTACGCGACCTGTGCAACGCATCGCCCAACAACTATACAACTTCCCAACTGCCTGCTTTTCTCTGACCGTTTTTGAAGTCCTACTGATGATGTGATGTCAAGAATACGGGGCCGCTTGTGTGACTGACGGCGTGGTCTTCATAAGAGTGACTACTCGTGGCAAGCAACGGCGTCCTCGAGGATGCCTGCCCGTTGGTTTAAAAGGTCGAGTAGTTGCAACGCATGCGAAGGCCATCTTACCGACCGTAAACTATGTGCACCTCTTCGCTGACTTCACCCGAAAACTGTGGTTGTACGATCTTCAAAGACTTGTGGAGATGGATCATAGGTATTTTCGCATCGATTAGTGAGTTTTTCTCTCCGAAAATCCCGCTTATCCAACTGATATCGAGTTTCACCCAGATTATGCAATAGATGGCCTGGCGAATTGCCTGGAATACCTATGTGGTGTGTTTTCCAAAGTGCATCTTGCCATGAGGTTGAACACGAACTGACCGTAATTCCGGTGTTGATCCTTACCAGTGTGGGTCTATGACCATGTCAAAGGCATATCCACCTCTATAAGTCATGCTCTAGTCCAGTTTGGTATGTAGGCTTCCGCCCTCCTCCATCGCACACTACACTCAACTCGGCCCAATCATCGCCTAGGAACTGACCACCCTTACGTGGCCTTCACTATCTTGGCTATCATTGCCGCTGGGCCCATTATCTTGCTCGTGGTCATCGTAGCTTTCGAACAAGCTGCGGTCTATATCGCCTTCTTCTTCGGCACGCTTACGCACGGCTTGTTTCGAGGTGAGATAAAGATATTCCATTTGGGGTACTCTGTTGTTCTAAAGCTTAGCATGCATCCCAAAGATTCGCCTTCGCGCTGGTACTGGACTATCAACGGGCAGCGACCCCCACCTAGAGACAGGTTCTTCTTGCGAGTCAAATCCTATTCTGAACGCTATAACACGAGAAGCATTGATAGCCATGGAGTCATGAGTTTGCGTGTAGTGGCGGGTATTCTGGCCGGGTATTTCTTTGTCGTTATCTGGCAAAGATGGTTGTAACAACCCCGGCGCGGTGAGCGCGCAGCCGGAAACTCTCCGCTCCAACCATTTTCCTTTGTATATCCTTCTCGGACCTTCTCGTTACTTACTTATCAAACCGTGACACCTACCCATCGAGGTAAAGGTTAGCGGGAGAATACCGAAGCACGGCTGTTATGACATTGAGCCCTCCCCAGACCTGTGGTAACCCTTGTCATATTCCCAATGTCGACACCTTCCGCGAAGTGACACTCGCGAGTAACCATACTTTAACTCCGGGGCACATGAGGCCTTGCTAAAGTCCGGAGCGGTTCTCCACTCTAATTACAGATCCTTGGAAAAAAGTCCGCCTGGGAAATGGTATGCAATATGGGTTTGTGGCGAACTTCGCGCTTCGTGGTCTGATGCACTCCAAGAACACCTTTGATGTGTGGTTGTAGATCTCGTCCTCTATCGGCGGGGTGGACATTCCTGCTCCAGGGAAACTGAATGCAGCAGAGTTACTGGGGTACCTTGGATCTTTTGATGCCATCTCTCAACTTCAACGGGCGTACTCATGACAATAAATGGTTCTGGGGAGTCCAAGCTGGCTTCCCAGGTTTCGTGCACGGCTACGCCACACACCACCACATAACATGCGCTCAAAGTCAAATGACATATAGACGCTCACCTGCATCATGGAAGGCCTCAAATGCAATCCACGAGTTACGCAGCTCAACTTTTCGTCAATCCCTTTCAGCGGTAGCTTGGGTCCATTTTTGATCGATACGGGCTAAACTTAGACGAAGATTACGCGTCCTATTGACTAGCCAAGCGTGCCTACGCTTGGGAAACGGTGGAGGTGGACGCCGTGGACGACGTAGAATTGCGGGTACGGGTCCGTAGACACCGCACCCATTCATGAAGCTTTGCCTCGTTGCAGAGACCAGGTATTCCATTGGAACGAAAGGCAGCTGATCCCCGGAGCACTATCGATAACGACATGCTATATTCAACCTTCAGTCCAAGGTCTGACGGTTCAGTTGAACCTACGCCGCACCCCCTTTCAGTCACGTGGATGTAGCGTGACATCATGGCAAAACCGACCAATCCGGATGGGCAGGAGATTGGTATTGGACGATGCCTCGTGTTGGCCATCCGTTAGCTTTCGCCTACCTTCCACCTATAACTTGGGTCGAAGGCTGACTGGGGACCCCGAGGGCCTACCAGGCTTAGGTGCTTCAAAGCCTATCGGCCACCAGGTAACTCAGCCCAGTCACATATGTCTGTTATCTCACTTACCACTTCACCTCGCACATAACAGCCGTCTAGCCCTCGACTCGTGGCCTTGTCACCATCAGGCCTACGGAACTCGTTCCTCCATCTCTCTTTCATCCTCACCACCACCCAGGACCGCGACATACGTTGTAACGATAGTATGGGCATCTTCTCCAAGTGGTCGGCGGAACCTTCGACCCCGAAATTAAAGAGTGTATCTCTCCCCGATGATGAAGATAGAACCTCACCGGCTTCACGACCTCCATCGGATAAGATCGCTACGCTCAAGAAAGTCGTAGCAGATTCGAGACCAACGACCCCACGGACATTCTTCAGGACACGACGAGATTCAACGGCCAAGCCGAAATCATCTATGAAGACGAAATCAACGACTTATGACACTGACAAAGGTATGTCCGCACTATCCACCCCTGCGGAAAGGGATCGCAGTTGAAGGTGTTCATTTGGATTAGCCTCCCCTCCGATTGATTTGTCTGATTCGTCCAAGCCAATATCTGGTGAGTTTGAAAGAGCGCGGGATATTCAGATTTTCTCAAAGATATTCTTCAGTTAATTTTCAAGCGGGCGGGCCCTTTTGTCATGAACGTTGTGCGTCATTGGCTGGTGATTGCTAGTCCTTGGTACTCGTGGAATCAAGTGCTCATTCTCCACAGGTTCATCCAGTGCGACTGGGAGCGGGCTTCCAGAAAGTCAATCACGAATGAAATCGATACACAAGGGCTGGCGTGAGTACTCACTGGCAATGCGAACCGGTCAACGCGGGTCTAAGTCCGTACTCAATATGATAGCGTCTTCGCACCCACGAGAAAATTATGCCGGCACGCAGACGGTAGCATTCCCCTCAAAGATGGATAATGACGCTTGCGGAGCCGCCAGTCAGGTCAGGCCTGCTATGGGTAGTGTTCCTAGCAAGTCGTATCCCCTGTCAAGGAGCTTAGACCATAGTAAGTAAAGGGGAACTTTATTTTGACGGGAAATGCTCAGGCTCACCCTAGATCATGAATATTCTCGTCGGAGACACCACTCAACCGCGGACACTTCACCTTCGCCCCGTAAGCAGACTGCGTACGTTTAATATATCTTCTGACATGGGGTGTTTAGCTTCGCATTTGTCGTCCCGCAGAGCGGAGACGCCAGGGCCGAGCACCTGGACGACTGTGAAGAAGGGTTTGCCCTTTGTCTTTCCACGAGTAATCTATCAAAAACTAACCAAGATATTAGTTCCGACGAAGGGGGAGGCGATATCTTTGACATGGCCACTGGTCGAGTACAACTACAAACGGCGACGACCGTTATTGTATTTCGATATTGCCTTCGACCCAGACATACCTGAGAATATCCGGGCGAAGAAATATGGCGAGGGAGTCTTCATGAACCTTACAGTCGCCGAGCGGGAGATGCCAGTTTGCACTCACGATATCGTAACCGACATGCACATTGTATACCCCAAACTTCCTTCTTGGCCGATACGAGTTCACCGAAGCGAAGGGATCCGCTGTATAGACGTGCTTAGCGCCATATACAAAACCTTTCATCGGCAGCTCTCCAAGGACGAAGTATACCAGTTGATACCAGCGGAGCACATGCATGCATTTGTTCCAGCATTTGAACAGCGATGCCGGGATTCGCCGCGTCTTACGGAGTATGAGAAACGACAGGGAATGCGGAGAGTGGATTTATTGAGGGGCACCAGGATCTTCTCCGGCTTGAAGCAGCAGAGGGACGGAAGTTGGATATTGGAATTGGCGCACCCTACTGGACCTTGAGACAAGATCGCTGTGAATTTCGCATTTATTTCGGTTCGTCTTTCCTGTCTAGCCTGGGACGGTCGTCTTGACTCTAACTCGTAACTTGCTTAGCCTTTCTTTGCTTTCAATTTACATCGCGCTTTCCTTTCTTACGTCAATTTCCAACAGTTAGGACTGCTATTTACCTCTTTCGCAAGCATTTCAAGCAACACCACTTCATACCACCATGTCTATATGTACATCTATGCTATGCCATCAGTACGAGTATACCAATCCAACGCATACACACCTATGTTAAACTTCCGAAGTCAATGAGAGAGCCCCCAGGGACATCTTCATGATGAAGTTCTTCTCAGTTCGAGATTATCCTGATGAAGACACTCGGTTCCACGCAAGGGTGTGTGAAGGCATGAGAAGTAGCCAAAGATGACCTGACGGCTCTTCATCGATCCTTCCACGGCACAGTAGCAGTCGATCTGGTGCGAAGACTAGTCTAAATCGGCATGCGACCCCTTGATCAAGTTTTTCGGCGCAGCAGAGGAAACCGGAGAGCCGAGACAGCTGACGAGGAGATTGAAGGAGAAGAGTCTAGCCTGCGTCGAGCTCAGGAATGAGATAATTGAGCAAATAGTTCGTTCGAGTCCCGCAGAAACAGTTCTGTGATGCAGAAGGACTTTATAGAGACCGCGCACTGTTTCTGTGCGCCAACCGAAGAGAGAAAAGTGCTCATGAGAGGCAGTCGGGGCTCGCCAGCAGATTTAGCCCCTAATCAACTCAGAACTCCTACAGACGGCCGTCGTAGCCATTTTCAGACGGGTTTTCGTGTGTGATGACAGGAGATATTGGGTGCAATAAGGTGGGTAAGAGAGGAAGAAGCAACGTTAACGAAGGAAGCTGAACGAGTCAGTCGTTAGGGAGCTGTGACTCAAGGTCGGGCGCCTAAAATCGACCTTAATGGATTTACTTCCGACTAGGATGCTGGGGTCCAGCTTGAGTCCAGCGGACGCGACCCCATTTCATCCCGCCAATCATACAGGCTCAACAGACCAAGCATGCAGCTCCTATACACTTCAAGGTACCCTGAAACACTAAGAACCCATTTTATTTTGACTTTGGCGCAAGATTGGCGTAAGAACCAAGTAAGAACTCCAAGGAAATGTCCGATCCTATAGGCTAGGTGATGAACCATGGGAATCAAGTTKTGTTTTGGGATGCACAGAGCATGTAGCTGGCGCATGTAAGTACCCTTTAGAGGAGACCCGCAAGATTCTAATTTCCGGAAGTATATTTCGCACCTTGGGGTGGCTTCATCGCCGTCTGTCTGCCGGATGCGTTCTGATTGGTGCGCACCCAGTTATCTCCCCGACGCTACTCCCGCCGCGACCGTCCAATAGTCTTCGCACTCGGCATTCCTAACCGCAAAGTCCGTCAACATACTCGGCACAAAAGCTCTGACAGAAGGAAAATCCAACCAACCCTCGGAATCAAGCCATATTAAATTCTAGTCGGATAGCAACCATCGCGCCAGTACCTGTCCCGAGGTGAAGTGCAAGGTCATTTAACCTTTTACGTACGCTATGTTGGGTGTCTGTTTTGCGGGGGCGACCCCTGGAGACCGATAATTACTCTACTCGGTGCTTGATGTGAGCGAATTTATAGCACACATCTTGACCTTATGAATTACCACCCAACGACCCTTCCGGAGTTTCCCAAGTTCCTGCAAATAGAAGCATCGATCAACAGCCTCCTGACACACCACCCCACAGCGAGGGCCGGGTAAGGACATACCTTCACGCACACGCAAAACATGAGCTATGAAGAGGAAGACGGGGATGAGAAGGAAGCGAAGCACGATCACTGCCCCAACATGTCCCAATAGAAACGACTGATAAAAGATGATCGATTGGCTGTGGCTGGATTTGAGTTTCGCAGTTTGCAGGTCTTGGGAAAAGGGAGAGGGTGGACGTGCCTAGAATTAGTAAGGACACCTACCCACCGTACCCACCGTGCCCACAGCCCAAGTCGTCGTCGGAGAGTTGTACGGCCGAAAACGCAGTTACGCACTATTATGTCAAAGGTCAAACAATCAGCAAAGCGGTCGTTCTTCCAGTCGTTCTTTTTGGGGTGAGTTGAGCCCACACGGTGTGGGAAATTCTAAAGTGAAGCAGAGAGAAAGTAAGGTTACATATCTGCAACAAGGCAAAAACCAGGGACCGACCGAGCGCTCCCGGAGTCACCTACAAAATCAGGTCAGAAGGAGCCAGCGGTCTGGAGAGCATTCTATCTGTACACGCCGACGCTATAGAAGATATGCAAATACAGTAAGTTTCCTATGCATCAGTCAGATAGAAGGTAAATTAAGTACCATCATCATTATAGAAGTTCAACTTGATCCAGCGCTGTCTGCGATAGCGTAAAGAGGTAGCAACGGACGAGACGACTCCGTGATAGGAACGCTCAAGAAAGCCGTATCCGCTATGAGCAATGATACTACTTTACAAGCACGACTATTGAGCTACTTTGGCACATTAACAAAACATCATGTGGGAGGCACTCACCGCTGGCCCATAATTAAAGTTTTAAACAAAGTTGGAACGGCGAACTTTGGACCTGATCTCCTCGGAGAACCAGAGACTGAAGATGTTCGTGAATGAACATGAACAAGAAATAGGATGGAGATTTACCTTTCCACCTTGCGTCAACCGTTCGGCACACCACAGGCACCCCGACTCGCTCGAGCAGTAAATCTCCCGCCACGTGCCAATTTGTTGTGCGATATTTACCTTGACTTTCGCGACCCAAACGAGTTCGAGTCCAGACTCCAGACCAACCAACCAAACCCATACCATACTGGGCTTCCAAAACCCCTCCCAATCTCCACTTCTGTCCAGATGCAATCTTAAGATAACAACGAATTCAGTCTAGTAAGCGAGAGACTCATCAAGATTTTAGACTCTCCGAACACAGGGTTAGAATGGCAATACAAGGATGTGCGTTCGTACGCGTAATGCGCCAATGGAGTGGCCTTACGGCCGAGGTGATGTGGCGCACCTTCAGGAAAAGCTTGGAAATCTTACATACCAGTAACGCCAGTCGTGCACTATCCATCAGTATGGATATGAGAGGTGGGAGGGGGATGCGTTAAATTAGGATTAGATGTCTGGATATACAGAATATTATTCGTTTGCTTCGAGTCTGGTATTCAAGATATAGTGAGGAGACCAACCCACAACCTCGGTAATTATGTTCCTGTCTCGATTCAAGACGATTTTGCTTTACCCCCTCGTCGGTTTTTTCGTATATATCTTCGAACGCTCGGTATGCCGAACTAAATTGAAAAAAGTCGACTTGATGGTGATGGACGGTAAACTTAGACTCCTACCTGGACTATTGGATACAGCACCAATAAAGCAGCGCCAAACGACCAGCCCCATTTCACCGCAGGCGGGAACGGTTCAGTAAATTGACCTTTGCTCCATTTCACGATGACAAGGAGTTCCGTGATGACAGTAGCCAATAAGAGCCAAACGTGCTGGCCCATTCGAACGGCTTTTCTGTTTGTCCGAGGGAGGTAAGGATTAATGAGCGGTTGCGCAGTGATAAGGCAATTGAAATAGAAGAGAGGAGCCCATACCTAGGTGCATTGATGTACTGGAAGAGTTCCCTCACAGCGGGCAGAGCACAAAGGAAGATGAACGCCAATCGGAGTATAATAATCGGGTGGTCGGGTTCCATCCATAAGAGACTCTACAATGAACGAATGATCAATCTTTAGGAATGCACTCCCCGTCGAACGGAGACGGACGGCAGATTTTACACACCTTGAGATAAAACGGATTTAACTCTGCTGCGAGGAAGACCGCCAGCAAGAGAACCACCGTAAAATAATGCAGGAAATCCGTGGCCGTACCCCATTTGAATGCAGTAAAGTCATGAGGAGAAAATTGACTGAGCACCCGACGGGCTTTGGAGCGCAACCCACGATGCTGACGGAGTCCACGCCATTCGTAGGGCTGAGGGATTTTTCAGACTTAGGTAAGGGTCTAAAAAGGCAAAGAATTTGGGCGTTTCGTGTAGGCGTACCTTCACTTCGAGGTATTGGCATGTTTTCATGCCTGACATACATCGGACCATCAATTATCTTGGTAAAAAAGAAGACGTTTCAGAAAAAAACATACCAAGATATGTGCCGATCCAATTACAAACGAGGACATCAAGTATCCACTGTTGTTCGTGATTTCAGCGTCTCAATGTCTAGCCATAAGAAGCAGGTAAAAGGGCATCACTCACATGGTCCCACCAGCACTTGATCGAGAAAAACGGTCAGAGATTAACCAACATCGGTGCGGGTAATTCCACACCTCAGCAAAGTTCGGCAACTGGTGTTGTAAACTATACTCTGCCAATTCAAACATGATGCTCAAGATCTGGATATTGCGGAGACCGTTTAACCCGTGGACACGGCAGAGAAAACGTGAGACACAGACCCAGCAGAACCAATAATCTCGCAGAATCATAGCTTTGCCGAACCAACCTAGTTCGGGGAGCGTGATATAAGTGTACATACGGGCACAAATTAGTGGCAAGAAGCGAACCAAGAGCGTGGGCGATGCAAAATATGTCGAGCGCGTTCTAGGAAATAAACGGATAAATGGAAGGGCTAGACATGGACAATATGGCAGCATACCCATATGGTTTGAGGAGTAAGTGTGCAGTCTTCGGCATAGCTTTTTTCGGGCAATGGAACGCCGAGAGTGGGATCGATGTAAGTCATCATGAGCCTTGCGGAGCTAAGATCTTGGAACAGTAGGAAAACTAGAGCAAGCTCATATAGCAGGTTGATGCCCAGTACAACGCGCCAGAAAGCAGGATGAGGCCGAATGAATGGACCATCTCTGAACTGGATCATAGAGAAGGCGAGGAACGATGCTATGGCAGCATACACGCCACTGAGAACTTACGTTAGCGGGTGATGACAGAAGATGGATGAGAGAAAAAATTGCACATGCGGCGTTTATCTCGACCTTCTTCCAAAAGGTCTTGGGTAGTGGCTGTATATAGGATAAGAACACCACGGAATGCGATGCTGGGAACTTGGGAATACTTGCCGACATATGCGAGCACGACTAGACCAATCGAAAGGGCGGTGAGGGTGATTGGCTTATAGAAGAATCTGGGGTTACGGCGTTCATTTAACTTTCAGGAAGAGGAAGAAATTTAAACTATGCGCTTACTCGACGCTTGTATCGTGACGCTCTTGAAAAGGAGTTATCCGGGTATATGATTCTGTACGGTCTGCCTGAAATGGACAGTTGTTATCTTTGAATACCGCATAAACGGTACCCGAGCGAGGGATTGTGAGCGACTTACGTCGTACCCTATGTAGCCAATCGCAGGTATGTGTAAGTGGCGCGGTGGTGGTGACAGGAGCGTTATAGGATGAACTTACACCGAACAGGCACACCGTCGATTCCAGGTATTGGTTCTGGGTCTGGGACAGGTGATAGAACAGCATCAGAGTCTTCTTGAGGAGAAGTTTCGTGGATCTCCTTGACGGAGCTCATGATGGCCGGTTTTTCTGATGTGACACAAGCGACGCCGTGTGGAAAGCTATGTGAGAGAAAACTGAGCATGCGTCGTGGCCGAATGACAAGATACTCACCAGATGGATGATGAAAAGGAAAGAGTGACGGGCGCCTGTCTGCACTGTTGCAGGTGAACGTCGTGTTTGTCGGTGTTTCGAGTGATCGAGAGTCGTCCTGCGCNNNGNNNTGTAGGCGCGACGGCACTGCCCGGCGGTACCGCGTCGGACYGAACGAACTTGGTTCAGRTTRTCCAGGGGCYATTTCAGGGGTGTTTCCGTTCGGTCGTCCTCAGTTTTTCTGGTGCGGGCACACGGTCTGCCAAAGCAATCCTTGCTTCCCCCGAATAATACATAGGCCGACAATTCGGAAGTTCCTTTCAAGTTTGCCAACGTCTTTGATCCACAATCAGCCATGCCATCGCTWTCGGASCAGTCACCAATACGATATACAGCACTGGCATGCCCACTGTTTCCCACCCTTTTTACTGATGGTGTTTCCAACCATCGGCAGATTCAAGTTCAGCCTCATCAGGCGATCCCAGCCCAGCAAGTCGGAAACTTGGCAAACACGAAATTGAACCCGGCATGTTCGGAGGGCTGTACGCTTCCCACCGTTGACCAGTTTGGCAACTTGTCAAAAGCATACCAGGTCGCCAGAACCGTACGCCACAGCATCAACGTCGTCTGGACGCTCGACGTTCAAACTCTCTTCGACGTTGGTCAGAAGGACGGGCAGGAGGCTCATTAATGACGCAATATTCAGTTAGCGTTTTTCAAGAGTGGGAAGCGGGACACACTAACCTTCTAATCAGATCATTGTTACTGCTCCCTCCCCCTCTTTGGTGAGCCACGCTGAGCGACAAGGTGGGAGAGGAGAGGGAAGTTTGTCGGAAATTTGGCATTACCTTTCTGTCTTACGGGAGGCCCGAGTCAGATGCGTTCCGAATAGGACTAATTGGTGTACATAACCAAGGTATCCTTTGCTCTTTTCCCATGCTCAAGAGATGATCCCACTGATTCGAGTATTCTGAATGAATTACTTTCTCTCCTCCTGCAATAGACCCATTTTCCATTGCTTGCATTTGGCAAGTCCATGATCCAGATCTTGGGGTCTAGCCTTCCGTCTCGCAGAGTGCCCATGACGGACATGTTGATGGGGGCTCTGAATAGACGGTCGACCAAAGAACGTACGCGGAGGAAAGCCCGGCCTCTTCCATCGTGATCGACACATGTAATCGGCATTCTACGTGCTGGCGTTCTGATTTCTCTCGACCAGCTCAGACCCTGGTTCTCGCTTGCTTCTCCGACCCTGCAGCAGCTCGCTCCTCCTCCATGTCTTTGTAGACAAGCGGAGGCATTTTCCCATTTTCCCTATATGTGTACTCCGCAAGAAAGGCAATCGACGAATCGGAAAACACCTTCGAGGTCCTGTTTTGCAGAGCGACCAGATGCAAAAATACCACACACGCACACACAACTTGTACCTTCACATGTGCTACACCCCCGTCCCCAGCTTGCTTGTTTGGGCCGTAACTTGTAAGTGACTCCCTTCCCCCCGTGTTAACGAAATAATCAGTCGTCATTCGCGTAAAACTCATCCGAGATCCAGTTGTCCAGGCTGCATCCCTGAAACTTCCAAGCACTGATCAATTTCCTTCTCCCTTCTCCCATCATCCATGCATAAGCCGATTTCAGGCTTTCAGGTCCGTCCCGCGCTGGCGAGTCCCCTCTCCATACCCCCTTCTGAACCTATTGGAGTACCTGGCCCGTTTCGATTCGATTCCGATTGTAATCCTTTGTTTATACACACACGTATAAATCTGTTACAACCAAACTCAACTGTGATCGGCCAGATCCATTGGGATCTTTCGATGCGCTACTTAATGGCGCCGCACTTTGGTTCATAAGGATGCTTTCCAAGTTGACTATTTCCCTCTCACCACGGCTCGACATGATGACAGACTCCTACCAACAAAGTCTCCAGCTTAAAGGCGAGATCATGGATTTAGAGTTCACTCTCGATAGCGACCACCGGTTAGTTGCCTTTCCTCCTCATCGCCCATCTATCCCCCCTCTCCGTCGCGGAGTAGCGGCCTTCCAACAATTACCTCCAAAATCATCCGAAAATATTCGCGCCAGAAAGCTCATCTTCCCCTTGCTGTTGTTGTAGCAAGCGCCGACGGAACAGAACAACACAAAGCTGTCTCAACTGTCACACATCCAAGCGCAAAGTACGTTCCATCCTTCTCTATGGAATTTTCCATTCCATGATATTCCGCCGAACGGGGTTGCTGACGCGTAACATGTTCATAGTGTGATAGAAAGCGCCCTTGTCAGCGGTGTATCCAACTAGGCCTGGTATCTCAAATCCATTTCATATAACGTTCTTTCCTCGATTCACGAGTGCCCGGCGTTCTCCTCGTCAGACCGGCCTTTGCGTATATGAGATTGACGACCCCGCATTAAGGTGAGAGAGCGCACACACTTTCGATCTCATCCTTCCCAGGCTTTGACTAACTGTGGGTTTTTTCTCTTTATCTCTTTTCCCCTTGTCCGTCGTCCGTCACCTCCTCTGCCTACTATCACAGAGATGATCCGTCAATCGACGAAAACACGCGCCTTCGCAACCGCATAGCCGAGCTGGAGAGTCTGGTCCGAGAACTGAGGGGTGCGTGGTTTTTCTTCTCCCTCTTTGAATTCCTCTCCTCTTGCACCACTCCTTCGGTTACTCCCGTTTCCTTTTAACCCCTTCTTTTTTGTGCGGGCAATTTCCTGACCTTTTGATTTGGACCTTGATAGGAAAGCCCCATCCCAGATGGGCAGACAGCAACTTTGGGAATGGAGACCCCAGTGAGAAGTGGCATTCTCGTGCATCGAAATCTCATGCACAGGGAAATTCCAAGCAACCGCCTCCACCACCTGGAGGTGGTAATCAGAACAATCATGGTGTACAGAGCATGCGAAATGGTGCCGGCGGTGTTGGGGGTGTTATGTCTTCCTTGCTCACCCCCATTAAGACTGAGGCCAATGCCGAAAGTATGCATGCGCAGCTCTATCGCTTCACTCCCTCCCCTGGACCATCTGGTGTTCGATACTCCGCGTTCCATGGCGAACCACGTTCCCCGTCGACCTCCTCCTTTGAGGGTGACCAACGACATCCTCTCCATCATCATGCCTCTTCAAACAGCCCACCCATGCCATTCCATCCTTCCACTTCAGCTCCTCCCATGTCCTACGTGGGGCACCCCAACTCAGGCGGCGAATCTCCCTACTCTGACACACGCAATGGACATGCCACCATCAATGGTAGTCAGAATTACCAAATGGTAGATAACCGGACGTACACCCAACCTCAAACCGGGTATACTTCCTCGAACGACCCCATGTGTCCCTGTCGGACGAATCCTGCGACAACCAACACCTACATCTTACTGTCTCAGCAAGTACAGAGCACGCTCTCCGCAGTGCGCCAATATAATAATCATCCACCTGATTCTCGGTGCCTTCTATATCGACGCATCTTGGAACTACATAATCAATTACAGTGAGTTTCACCACGCCTCGGTGGTTCTTCTCCTTCCTTTCTTCGCTTTAGACTGATGTCCCTTCCTATGAGAATTAGCGGTAACGATCCAACCGACGCCGCAGGTCCATCCTATGATAACCTTTCGAGCACTCCGACGGATAGCGAGATTATGACGCCCCTTTCAGCGTCTAGCGGCCATGCCTCCTTCCACGCGACCGGTTCAGCAGGCTCTGGTGGCGTTTCTCCTCAAGAGTGGAATACACTAGCCTCAGCAGGGTACAACCCTTACTTCCCTCTAACCTCAGGCGAACACCATAATCATGTATACAGCCACGTTATTACTTAAAATTAAGTGGTTCGCTTCTTTTCTTGCTTTGCTTTGCCTTCGCCACGCTTTTTGTATCGATCATCATTCTTGCCATGCTTCCGAGTTCTCTACACACTATAGCGATTTGAACGCCCCTTCCGTCGGTATACCTTCGTGTACAATAAGTAATACATTGTACCAATAGTTTGAATTACATTATGCTGTTGAAGAGTTAATCGGGGTACTACACGTGTCCCCACATGTTGCTTCCTTTTGTAGTTGGAAGCGAAAGACACGCTGGGAAGGGGGTTCCGATCTCGTCACTTTGCCTTGGTCTAGCTTCCACATATCGCGTTCGATGAACAATACTTGGCCATCCCTCCCTACCAACAACACTGTCGACAACCGTGTGCCGTAATATGACGGACGTTGTTGACCTGATGCCGTGTCTAGGGTTATCGATATGGGGGCAACTTCGATTGTCTCTCGTAGCTGCGACCGATGTTCGATAGGTTTAGATGTTCTCCAACTTCTCGGAACAATTATACATGTCAGAAAACTCGAACAACAACGATGAATGGGGACTGATGGAGTGAGAGGAAGGGAGGGGGTATGTTGGGGGACTAAAAAGAAGAAAGGATACCCACGCAAGCATCTGGAATAGACGGTCCGTAAGTTCAGATTCGTCGCACTCGACTGATGGCAGCGCTTTGAGGATGCTCTCAAAGGATCGGATTCCATGTTGCACTTTAGGCCATTCTTGGCCATCTCGCCCATCAACACCATTGGAAAAGCCAGCGCAGGTACGCTCTTGCGGAGTGACAGATCGAGAAACAATCGGACCACCGGTGCCATGATTTGTAACGAGGGTCGCATCGTAAGAGTAGGATGTAGGTGCGCCACCCTCGTTCTCATCTGCGCGAGTCAAGCTAGGGGCAAGAAGAAGCAAGTTGAAGCCGGCAAATTGGACATCTCGCGGAATTATTTTGTCAACTTCGTCTTCGAGCGGGTGAGTTGAATCTGATAGCAGAAAAGTAGATACCAGATGGCCTCTTGAGTAGAGCTTTTGCGTGGCTGGAGGTTCGGTTATGTTTGTCCTATCAGTAACAAAGATCTTTTGTTTTAGTATTTCAGTTGCAATGCCGTGCCTTTTACGGTCGCGCGCAAGGATCCGAATACTCACAGTAATGCCACTCGTCCGGTCCGATTTAGACCAAACCAAGTACCCCCAGCGAGTTCATCTCGGCCTGATAGAACTAGATGGGATGGTGTATCTGGACCGAGTACATTCCCGAATGAGTGAAAATGGGCGTCCTCGGTGGGTCTATCCAGGAATTCATCACGATTGGTAGCCAAGATACTAATTTTTGTACTCAGAGGGCACGATAAAGCTTCATATTTTGCAGCACGCACAGGGCATACTTGGGATGATCCATGGCCCAGAAAACGATACACATTCTGCCAGACAGGGAAGAAACCAGGAGGAGAAGGAGGGCTGGGCAGTGGGAACGAGGGAAAGATCAGTTGGTGGAGTTCCCGAAATACAAGGAAGATTCAAGACCAGCTGAGCGTGTGTGAGTAAAAGGCTCAAAGCGAGAAAGATCATGCGCACAAGGGCTGGGCAGAAGCGGGAAGGAATCCAGCAGTTCGCTCAGGCGCAGGTTCGCAGGTTCGCAGTCAGAAGCAACTCCCTTTATGGGCGCCTAAGCCAAAAGAGTCTTGTTCCTCTTTTGGTCACAGCATCCTCCATGTCTGGCTCCTCCATCATCGTCCTTGATAACGGGGCCTCCACAATCAAGGCTGGCATAGCGAACCAGAGCTATGAGCACCCAAAGAAAGGCTCTTCATTGCACCTCTCGCCAATAGCAAATATTGACTTGTTATTCTCTAGAATAATACAAAATGCAGTCATCCGTTCAAAGGGTGACAAAATGACTTATGTCGGCCACGAATTCGATTCTTGTCGAGATCACGCGTCTTTACACTACCGCTTGCCTTTTGAAAAGGTTTGTGCACGCAGAAGCTATGCGCAGCAACAGTAATAAACTTTCCAGGGCCTCCTCGTAGATTGGGACGCCCAGAAAGCTATCTGGGATGGCCTCTTTTCCAATCAAGTGTTTGGGGTACGTCAGCAATTTGGCTCCTCGAAACGGTCAAAGAATGGGCTCTTCAGGTCGATACCACGGAAGCCTCTCTTCTAATCACCGAACCCTATTTTAATTTTCCGAGCATCCAAGAAATATACGACCAGTTCATGTTCGAGGAGTACGACTTCCAGTCGTACTTTCGCTGCGCTCGTGGGCTATACTCCGGTCACTCCATCCGGTTTCTCATGCTCTCCTTCTAGCGGCGTCTTTAATTCCACACGGAATCCTCTTCTCCAATTCAGGTGTCTCAGCCCCGGAATGTGTCTTGATTATCGACTCCGGGTTCAGCTTCACGCACGTCGTGCCCATTCTCCAAGGAAAGGTTATCTGGTCGGCAGTGAAAAGGTCCGCCACTCTTCCCTATCCCCCTTCCAGCGGTGTCTATACAAACCACCCTCTTCTCCCAGGCTAGATGTAGGCGGAAAGCTTCTCACTAACCACCTAAAGGAGCTGGTTTCCTTCCGGCAGTGGAACATGATGGACGAAACATATATCATGACTGACGTCAAAGAATCATGTTGTTACGTCTCAGTCGATTTCAAGCAAGACCTTGAGGCCTGCCGGTACGCGCCGATAGATCTTTCCCTTCAGACCAGCTGATGAACCGGGCGGCTCTGATAACAGTGTGAACGCATCGAACTCAATTGTCAGGGAGTACGTTCTACCCGATTTGACCAAGGATCGCAAGGGAAGACTTCGACACACGGGGGAAGTCCTTGCGGACAATGATCAGATACTTGTCATGAATAATGAACGATTCACAGTCCCTGAAATTATCTTCCGGCCTGACGACATTGGTAAATCTATTTCGTCTAGATTTTCTCATGCTCTATCAGTGGCCGATGACTGACACCTCTGCCTTTATGACTTGGATTGCTAGGCTTAGAGCAGTCTGGCTTAGCTGACACTGTTGCTGCCTCCGTTTCTCTGCTGCCTCCAGACCTCCAAGGCATGTTTTGGTCTAACATTATCTTGATCGGGGGTACTACCAGATTCCCTGGATTTCGCCGTAGGCTGTAGGTGCATATCTCTCTTAGGGTTTCAACGTGTCCGTTGATCTTGTATACATCCCATTCAAGAGTGGACGAACTCCGTTCTTTGGCTCCCGTGGAACATGACGTTTTCATCCATGACTGCTTGGAGTAAGTCCCTTTTTCCCTTTTTATCCACCCTGTTTCTTAACTGATCAACAATTCCTCTCCGTCTTCCCTTCACTGGGTCATCACTACAACCCATACAGCCCTATCACAGAGGCGTACCGTTCTGCGTATGCCTTTTCCAATAAGGATGACGGAGCTCTTTTTCGGTCCGTAGCCGTGACGAAAGAGGAGTATGCTGAGAGTGGGAGCAATGCTTCGATTCGAAAATTTGCCGTGAGTGACTGGCAAGCAGGTGGGTTGGAGATCTCGACGCCACAGCCTGGTCAACCGCGAGGCGAGGAGGAACGCACACCACAGCAATCGAAACGGCTTAGTCGCACACGGTCGAAGCTTATACCAAATACGAGTACGAGTACAACCTCAGCTCGCCGGCGCTGAGACTCGAGGCATGGAGCCATTACGTCCCTCCCCAAGCCAGAAAAAAGAATCGAAACAGATTCCACTACTCTGTGGCTCATCTACATCACAATGAGTCGGCTCGCTTTTCCCTTTTGTATACATACCATCGCTGGCACTGCGCGCCATCTTGCATCCATTCCACTTGGGGTTTTTGCTATTTTTGCTCTGATAATAGTCTCCCTGTATTGAATGGCCCCACATGGTGTAATAATAACAACTTGCTAAACGGTGGCTGCTTAAACCCATTCCCTTTTGATCATCTGCGAAATTCTGATCGTCGGCTGTTTGTGTCCAACGGTCACTAAGACCATGGGTACGTCCCGCTCGGGGGAGCATCGAGGATGGTTATGGCACAGATGGAGCATGGCGATCGCGTTGTTAACTGATAAATAATGTTTGGGTCGTACCGCCAACACCCGCCACGATCATCAAACGATTCGAAATGGTGAGGATGCGGTTACGGACGTCGATATAAATGCGTGATCGTAGCGGTGACTCCTATCAAGCCACCAAAAGTAACCACACCTGTCACCACGTCCTCCAACCATTCTTGATCATTTACTTCCCAGCGCCATGATTGACTCCTTGCTTGGCAGAAAGCGTGAATCGGTTAGTAAGTAGGAAGCGGAGGCTACCCGCCTGGGGTTATAAGTTGCATAAGACCTAGAGGTACCCGGATACCGACAGTTTTTACGGCACTTTTGAATTGATTATACTACAGACATAGCACAGAGATCACATATCAGGCATTCAGGAACGATAAAACTAGGAAAAATTGATGAGTCTCCGGCGATTACAACCTTGTTGCAAAACAGAATACGCGGTGTGAAATACAGAAGCACGTTACATAGTTATGGGAGAGAAGTTCTTCCTCGTTACGCGGGAGGGTTTGATGGTGGGGCATCTGCTTTTTGCATAACTTCCATGAGAAGAGTTTGATGTTCGACATCCAAGATTGTGGTAGCTGCCTGATAGCCAGATGGATTTTTCATTTGGAAGGCTAAGTGAGCATGAGGTGATCAAGAACAATCATACTGGGTGAGAGGAAGGACGCACTAGTCAAAGCATGCTTAAACGATGCATATGGATCCACATTGTCGAGGGGTGTTATGAAGCCGAGCTCCTCTTCGATGTCAGAATCAGAAGACTCTTCTTCGTCGTCTTCCTCAGCAACCGTATCTCTTCGGTCCCCTTTCTCGCGCAATCGCGCACTCTACAGTCAATGGGTTACGGATGTTGCATACGAGAAACAAAGCGCAACACAAACCTCTTGGGCTAGCATTTCCAGATAAGCAGAGTCTTCATCCCAGACATCGTCTGCGTGAGAGTAGGTTAACGACGAACTGTTTACGTTCGAAGAGATAACCAACCATCATTATCATTCATGTTCAACAGGCCATCATCGAAAGTCTCATCGTCTGATTCGTTGTTGTAGTCGTCTTCCAAAGTCTTGCGATCTGATAGGGGGTGAGCAACTAGCCTGTAGGCTCAATCAATAGCACGAACTGGCTATGGCCGTTGGTAGGCCCTTGAAGATCTTCAATGCGCCGCCAACGATGTGAGGCCAGCCTTCTTTCAACGTTGCGGGAATGGCTGCTTCGTCCATCTCCATCAGCGCACAAAGGGCAAGGATGCTGAGCTTCTTGTCATGCACTCGTGGAAGACGGGCATCTGCGTTCTGGATGGACTCGAACCATCTGTCGAAGAAAACACGGGCCTGGCCCGGTGCGTTACTCTCCATAAAATGAAGAGCGGCCTGTGGGTTATACAAGACGGCATTAATCAAAACTTCGAGGTTAGCGAGACGGAGTGCTGAAGTTTCGCAAGTATCGAGGTTCTTAAGAGCCGTCGCGATAATTACCGACAATGCCTAAATCAACCACAATTGAACCAGAAGTTGTGAAGCTAGACGCAGAAGGCACATACGTCGTCGACAACGCCTCTCAGATTGAGCAAGATGGATTCCGCAAGCTTAGAGCCGTTAACTCGGTCATTCTCTCCCAATTGAGGAGCACTCATGGCGGTAGTGTAGATATCCAAGACCATGTGACGGTAGTCTTGACGCGCTTTGAAGACATCCGTTCCGAAGGAGACAAAGTTGTCGAGCGACGGGAGCATCTCTGCACAATGTGTCAGGCATTGACTCAGAGTAAGAGCGGGTATCGGTCACGCACCGTCCAAGAAGTCGATGGCTTCGCCTTTGAAAAGTTTGTATGTCTCTTCGAAGACGGGCCACATACTGGGCGAGATGGATCGCATTTTGAATGTGAGACTATCGACCAGGTCAAATGTATAGTCAAACAGGTCTAGCCAAGGCATATCAGTTAAAGTCATAGACTGGCAGCATGCGCTGTACCAAGGAGTTTGTTCTGAAGTGTGTAGAGGATGACGGGAATGACCACTTCTTGTACTTGAGATAGGATTTCTGGCGAGCTGTCGATCGAACCAATAACCTGAAGAACGTGAGTATGCATGGCTTCAACACCTCCGATAACTAACACATACAGAACGAATGGTCTTGGAAACACCCATGGCGGCAAAGGTCTTGTCTTCGTCGACATCGGGCAGAGCGTCCAGATCGAGGTTGGCAATACCGGCGTCATCCCGGGAGGTAATTTCCGTGCAGAGTCGGAGGTATGACTCGCACTACAGGACAGCCCAACGTCAGAGGAAGCAAGATGGTTAGAACCGTCTGAGGCTTACCAAACGAGCAGTCAGCTGGGCGGCCACAGGTAAGAGCTCTGTCTGGAATTGCTCAACCATAACCTCCATGCTTCGGTTGAGAATATCGAGGTCGGTCTCATCGGAGAGCTTGAGAAGGTCTATGGTGTGTGGGCATGAGGGGCCATGATCAGATTGCATGCCGTGTGTACCCACCTTGGATGACCTTCCCGACCTTTGGTGCTACAGCGACTCTAACTATGGGGGAGTCAGCGCGTTGCAAAAGTCTGGCGGGAAAAGGTGGCACTCGCCGCTCTCATGTGCAATAACCAACTCAGTGAGAGCCAGAGCAGCTTGAACACGGACAGGGAATTCGGGGTCATCAAGGGCATTTGCAACAGCGTGGAAATGAACGTTCAAATTCTGCACGGAAGTATATTTAGATTTAGTAGCATTATTGAGCGCTGAGGCAAGAATATAACTCGTACCTCCTCGTTGCTCCATTGAATGCCCAGTTTTGTCAACGTTCCGATAATTTCACAGGCCTATATACCTTATAAGCTTCTTGCTCCAGGGTATAGAGGTTAATGGACTTACGATGGCTTTGAGATATGGTTCGCTTGCGGTGAAAGCTGGGGTGACATGCTGTAGGACGAACTGTTCCATGTTGGGACGGACGTCCGGGTGTCTCATGATGCAGGGCCCCAGAGCTGCAGTCATGTTCAGTGCACCGAAGCGCTGAGGGGCAGACGGGTTACTGGAAGATGGTGAATTGCATATACGTTGACAGGTGTTCACTGGACATACGAGTTCAATACCGAGTTGATGAAAGCCAAGATCGGCATGAGGGTTGATTTTGTTCGGTTGCTGGCAATCGAGAGAAGGAAAGTGGTGGCCGAGGAGATGGGAGTAGCGTAGTTCTCATATTCATCTGTCAATGAACGATCAGTTCTAACTCTACCAGTTGTAAGGACCTGAAAGCAACGAACCAACGGACGTCCTAACATAGTCTACGGGATCATTCTGCCAGCGCTCTTGTTTGGCAGCTGTGAACGAAAGCTGGGGGAATACGAAAGACGAAACGAGTTTCTCGAAATGCGGCTTCAAAAGCTTCCAGGTAGACATGGGTTTCACGCTGATCGGTGATCGGTGGATGAGTAAAAATTTAGAGGTTAAAGCGCAAATGAACCCACCATTCTGTGAAGAACTGGAAAATCTGGTACTGACACTTGTTTGAAAGCCACGATTGCCCGGACACGAAGAGTTCAACTTGGGTTAAGTAGGTGGAAAGAATCTCCGGTGCAAAGGTTTCCACGAAGCGCGCTGCGAAAGTTTTGTATGCTTCCTTCATCGTAGAGGGGAGCTGCGATGGGTTTCCGTATCTGCCACATTGTGTCAGCTTACCGATCCCTGAAAGAAGAACTGATATACCTATGGAAAAGGCGGAATAATACACCGTACGCCCATTTCTTGGCCAACCACCATTCACATCGTTCTCTATCTTCCTCATCCGCAGGGACGGCTTCGGCAGGGACCTGGAACTTGATGACTGCGAAAAGAAGTTGACCCCAAGGAACGAAACTATCAACATTTTGCTGATGTTCGGACAAGTTGACAATGATAGAAGTCTTGTAGGTCTTCAAGATCAAGTGTAGCATCGCGGGGATCTCCTGTGATGCTGGATTGATATTCGACGCTCCTGGGTTGGAAACAGAGTGCAACATCTGGGTGGCAATTGAGACCAAGGATGGGAATAGCTGCTCGATGACACCGGGGAGGATATCGGCTTTCTGACGGAACCTATATGATTGAGATCATCAATGTTGCAGGTCATAGAGTAGACAGCCACTATCGCGATGCCTACCTGAAAGCCCTGATAACCTCCAATGAGGCCAAGCAACCTGCATGAACGTCCCTAACCGCGCCACTCGCAAGCAGTCTTTTCACTTCATCAATCAATCCGGGCCAGTGATCAGGATAATCATTGACAACCAAGTTCTTCAAGGTATTCGCGAGTTGGAGACTGATGCTACGAGACGGCGAGGCCGATATCAACTGGAACACGGAAGCTTTCAGCGCTTGCTTGTCCGAGGCAGGTATAGGCACCCGTTCGGTGCTGGGCTCGGGGTTGTAGTGGGTAAAGACGCGGTTCTTCAGCCACACAGCACATGCCTGGCGGGTGGCTCTGCGCGTCAAGGAGTTAGATCGTCGAGTAGAAAGGTGCTAGAGGACCAGAAACGCGTCGAAACACGTACATATCGACTGTATCGGCTCCAATAATCTGGAGAAGAGCTGTGATGAGGCCTTCTTCATTGGCAACCTAGCGTAATTGATAAGAACATGGAATTAAAGATAACATTAAGTGTCTAATTGACAGCAATTCTGGTGAATGAAAGGGCCTACTTTTCGGATTTGGAGCTCGCCAGCCTTTCTGACATTGGGATCTGGACTAAGAGTCGTCGCGAAGAGATTAGAGAGAGTTTGGAGGTCCATGAGAGTCGTAGTGTTTCAAGAGACAAGAAAAAAGACGTCGCCCCAAGATACCGCACGCGATGGGTATAAGTATACAGAGAGCCTAAAACGACAGCACAACTTGAATGGAAGAAAGGTGAAAGAGAAGACGGATTCCCNAAAAAATTGTGCGACTACAACGACAAACCCTTCGTTCAAACGGGGTAAGCAAGTTGATCAGATCCGTTATGTAATTATCGATGAGCGATGACCTCTACAATCAGGGTACGTATTCGAGATACCAATACTCGAGGTACTTGGAGGGGATGGCAAGATTAACAGCAAGATACGAACATAGCATCAGCAAAATGCAGCGCGCTAACGCGAGGATATGGGCGGATGAGATGCGCGAAAAACTCGGGACGTCATCCAGGAGGAGAGAACTTTGTGTTAGAAGTATCAAGGACCCACAAGACACAACACCATGAGGCTCGTCTAGGTAAATCTCAGTGCTCGATAGTCGAACTCGTGTCGTCAGGACGTCACCGTCATGCTGTTTCCAAGAGAAAGCGCCACATCCCAAACATCAAGTTGACCAAAAAGCCGACTACAAGGCCCATCTGCATTCGGCGCCTGTATCCAATGAATGATAGAACAAGGAAGTCAGCCCTCAGTCAGATGGACAAGGAGGAAGAGGAGCCATGATGTGTTCGAAGGTGAAGGAAACGAAGAACAAGGTCAACTCACGAGAATATCACACTTCCCACTCCTCCCAACCCTTCATGTAGATCTCGACCATCCTCCCAGACTACTGGAGAACGGGACTGAAGGAGAATAAGTCAGGGACCGCGAAGGACATGGGAGGATTCCATAATACCTTGCGCATATAGAAGAATGGAATTAACGGGAAAAAGAAGCCGACGACCAATCCGAGCATAATGGAAGAAGTAAATGAAGAGGAGGGCGAAGAAGAGAGCGAGGCAGTTGAAGGGGAAGATAGATTGTCTATCCATTGCTCTTCCAATGCGCGAGCGTGCTCGGAATCTTGGGGCAAATTAACAACCAGTGTATGGAGGCTACGCGTCACTCACATTCCTCCTCTGTCTCAAACTCGGCCGCATCGAGGTAGTTAATATTAGAGTGACTATGAAACTGTTGACGGAAATTCTGGATGTCATCTTCCGAGAAGCCCAGGGCGACGAGACGATCGAAGCCGCGAACAGGCTGCAGTTGTCCTGACTGCGGAATGTGTATCAGANGCTTTTGGAACGCTTGTCGTGAGACGTTGCTAGCGATACTACGCACCTGACCGTCACCTTCATCCTCCTCCTCGTTAGGCTCAAGTTTCGGGCCGACAGAACAATGAATCCAGATGTGACTTGGGCCAGTTTCCTCATCCGAAAGCTTGCCTGGGGGCAAGGGATTGGTAGGCGAACTAGGTGAGCTTCCCGTGGGTTTGTCCCCTGCCGATGCCCGCTTCTGACGCGTCTCAATAGTGGATAGACAGTCGTATATTGGTGTAGAGTCGAGCAGTAAGCGACCGGAGTAGATGAGACGAAGTCGCCTGTCCCTGAGTTGTGGGCGATGTTCACGAATCTATCAAAGTATGAGTGTAAGACAAATATCCGGATATGCATGAGGATGAATTGGGCAGCATACCTGCTTCTTCACGTCTCTGACCAAGTCCGTCGGGCCCATGGCCAGAGTGAGGTCGGGCACTCCCTCTGTAAAGCGCACGACAAGTTCTTTGGAAGGAATTTGCACATTTTCAATGTCTGGCTGCTCGGTAGCCCGTTGTTTCCCTTTGGCTTTGTCACTGAGAAGCGCAGGCATGGCGGTCGAGAGGGTCGGGGAGTGGAGCGCACGTGGCACCGCTGCCATCGACCGTGAGAAAGCGTCCTTTGGGTGGTCGGCCTGACTCTGTCAGCTTCTGTCAGCCACATTTCTGCCATTTCCCTCTTCCACAACTTTGAAGCCGTCTATAACATTCCATCGCCACCATGCCTCGCGCCGAAGGTAGGCTCATTCTTGTGTCCCTGGTCCTCTTGCTGATTTGCTTGTAACTAGTTGGAACACCCAAATATCTTGCCAACAAGATGAAGTCGAAAGGCTTACAACGTCTTCGTTGGTACTGTCAAGTCTGCGAGAAGCAATGCCGCGATGAGAACGGATTCAAGTGTCATGCCGCCTCTGAATCACATCTAAGACAAATGCTAGTCGTTGGGGAGCACGCGGGCAAGCATATAGCCAACTTTTCCGCCGAATTCCAATCAGCCTTTGTAAAGCTTCTTTCACGACGGTATGTCCCATATATATGCGCGTCATTGCTCGGGAAGCTGATCAGTCACTGCACTCCTTGCAGATTTGGCACGAATCGGGTCCGGGCCAACACAGTCTACCAGGAGTACATCGCCGAAAAGGAACACCTCCATATGAATGCTACGAGATGGGTTACTTTAACGGAGTTTGTCAAGCATTTGGGTCGCACCGGCGTTGCCAGAGTAGACGAGACAGAGAAGGGCCTTTACATTGCGTGGATAGATAACAGTCCGAAAGCCCTCGCCAAAGCCGTGCGTCCTCATTTCACTCTATCGTATCTCCTTATGACTGACCCTTATCACAGGAGGCAAGTATGAAGAAGGAGAGATTGACTACATCCGATGAGCAGCGCGAACGGCAATTGATAGCAGAGCAAATTGAACGTGCCAACGCAGAGGCTGGAGAAGCCTCTACATCATCATCGGCCACTCCTCCTGTCGAAGAAGGTTTGAAAAGGGATGAAACCTCGGAGAAGGTTGT
This sequence comes from Pleurotus djamor, assembly GCA_029747585.1. Classification (NCBI taxonomy): domain Eukaryota; kingdom Fungi; phylum Basidiomycota; class Agaricomycetes; order Agaricales; family Pleurotaceae; genus Pleurotus; species Pleurotus djamor. Next base: position 48,838 of record JAPEVF010000082.1, on the reverse strand, counting down.
CCTGTCATTCTCTTCGAAGCCTGCGGCCTCTGCTACAGGGGGTATCAAGCTCAACCCATTGAAGTTATCCTCTGCCAACCCTCTGAAATCCAACCCGCTCAAGCGACCCAACCCCTTGAAGGCCTCTTCGTCCACTGCTGCATCTGAACCCTCCAGCTCCAGCAACAACGACAAGAAGCGCCCTGCTGCTGCCATGACCGCCGCGGAAAGATTGATAATCGAAGAGCAGGAGAGGAAACGCCGAAAGATGGAGCGAGATGGAGCTCCATAATAACGCTGGACCACGCCTATGTACGATTATATGTTTCTCATTTTATCATCATCATCGACACTGTATTTGACCGCCATCAGGGCTTGTTCATCACCATAAACTTTACATATGGAACCTGTTTCGTTCAGCCTGGTGGCCCCGTAAGCATCTCGATCATGAAAAGAAGTCCGCGAACCGTTACTTTCTTTCTGCTTCTTCCTGCTTCTCTCTGCCTCGATTCCTTTATCAAGTCCACGCATCACCATCCCGAAGCGGATGCAGAGCGACCATGCTTGAAANCCCCCCATACCCCTTCCCAAGGGGATCGCACCTCAACGCCAACGCCCACCAAATTCCTCGATGATTCGCTAAGCCCCCCGCCGCCATTGGTAACTAACTTGTTGCCTTTTATTACATTCGCTGCCTAACCTAACACTCAAGGATTCATTCGACGCCTTTGGCTCCGAGGCCGCTACTCTTCATGACGCCCCCACCGATTCACCGCCTAAGCAAAGTAGAAAACGCGTTATCACTCGCGCGGGCGTCGTTCTCGCTATCTTCTTAATAGTCGTGGCCGCCGTGGTGGTTCCAGTGCTACTCACTCATTACTTGCCAAGACGCAAGCATTCTAACGCCCAGACTTCTACAAATGGCGATGGGCAAACAAGTCATGGGCCAACGGCTGGAAAAGACTCACCCACTTCAGGGAAGAGCGGGTCTGTTGTTCAGGCAGAGGATGGGAGCACGTTTACATATGTGAATAATTTTGGTGGTGAATGGGCTGCAGACCCGAAAAAACCTTTTGCGCCTGGTGGAAAAGCGCAGAGTTGGTCGAAGAGAGTGGGTTCGGAAGAATGGGTATGGGGGACCGACCAAGTTCGTGGAGTCAATCTTGGGTGAGTACAAGAACGCTTCCATTTGAGCACGCTGTGCTTATCAATGAATCGCTTTCAAGAGGTTGGCTTGGTATGTCGGATTTTGCACAAGTTCCTTCGCTTTGTATCTTGTCTAAACCTCTCATTACAGTGACCGAGCCCTTCATCGTTCCCGAATTGTTTGAAAAATACAATGCCATCGCTGGTGTCCCTGTTCGTGATGAATGGGACCTCTCCATCGCTATGGGCGATAATCTAGCCCAAGAAATGGAACACCACTACTCTACCTTCATCGTGAGCCATCTTATTCTACTGATCCTGACAAGCGTTGGATCGTTGATAATCTCGCAGACCGAGTCCGACTTTGCAGAGATCGCTGCGGCTGGCCTCAACTGGGTTCGCATACCCTTGGGTTTTTGGGCCCTAGAGACCGTGGACAATGAACCCTTCCTGAAGGGTACCTCGTGGACGTACTTCCTAAAGGCGTGAGTTTGATATCATGTTAGTAGAAAGTGACGCAGACTCACCCCCTGTAGCGTTCAATGGGCTCGCAAATACGGTATACGGATATATCTTGACTTCCACGCACTTCCGGGCAGCCAAAATGGATGGGTACGTGGACACTTTGATATGATGCACTGTCGTTCTGAAGACGTATTACTTGTTCGGGATCGTAGAATCACTCCGGTAAAGGTAAGATTCAGGAAGCATCCGCTGTCGAGTTGATGTTTTGCTCATTTATTCACTTATGTAACCACCTAGGTGGTGCAGTCAACTTGTACGCCCCCATCCTTGACCTCCCTTTTTAGTACCTAACCATGAATGTTTGATAGTATGCACGGTGTTATGGGTATCGCCAACGCTCAAAGGACTCTGTCTTACCTACGAACTTTGGCCGAGTTCATAAGTCAGGATCAATACAAGGATGTTGTATGTGTGTAAGTTCCCCCCTCCTGTATTCGGGAGCGGTGATTGGCTACTCAACTCATAATTCCAGCCTGGGTATCGTCAACGAGGTAATGTGGGAGACTATTGGAAAAACCTCAGTGCAAAGCTTCTATCGCGCCGCATATGACACTATCAGAGATGCAACGTGAGTGTGCTACGAGCCTTGTTTCTTCGTCCGCTTCCTGATGTGCTCTACCAGAGGAGTGGGGGCCGGAGCCGGTCCTTACATCGCGATTCATGAAGGATTCCAGGGAGTAAGTCGTCTGCCCTTCTTATGGACGTCCTTGTCTGATTGAATATGCAGCCAGCAAATTGGGAAGGGTACGCAATCTCCTGTTTGGACCCTATCAATCTTCAGATTCTCCAATGACCGCCACCCCCACAGTTTCCTTGAAGGTTCTGACCGCGTGATACTCGATCAACATCCCGTGCGCGTTCTTTCGCCCTGAATGCTGATCTTTTCGAATCTCAGCTGACCTTCATCGTAGTACTTGGCGTTCTACAAGGGACCTCCTCTCGCGTATGTTTTTTTTCGTCCCTCACCATTCAGGGGTTGACAGCAGTTCCCTAGGTCGGAGCAATTGGTCAAGAGACCTTGGTATGGATGCCGTCTTCGTCATTGATAAGACACTTAACGTGGTTCTTCAGTGATTGGGCTGGTGCTATCAATCGTTCCTCTAATGTATTCGGTGTGACGTTTGGCGGGGAGTTTTCGGCTGCTTTGAATGACTGTGGACTATGGTAACGACTTCATCGTCAGCGCCGCTTCCGAAACTGATCAGCGGCGTCGGTAGGGTCAACGGCGTGGGCTCGAAGCCATCGCATGGCGACTGCTCCGTTTATGATAATTGGGAGGTAAGCGTCGGCGACAACAGCAGTCAATCATACCTTCTCAATACCAGCTCAGTCTTATGATCAAGCGACTTTGGATACCCTCAAAACAGTCACCTTGGCGTCGATGGATGCGTTGCAGAATTTTTTCTTTTGGACCTGGAAAATAGGAAACTCCACCGTCCTCGGAACGTCGTCCAGCCCGATGTGGCATTACAAACTAGGTCTAGAGAGAGGCTGGATTCCGAAAGGTGGTTTGCTTCTTTTCCGCACCTTGCTTCTTCTCTGAGTTCAAACATCCTAGACCCTCGAGAAGCGATAGGCCATTGCTCTTCCTTGGCGAAATCGGTGCCATTCACCGCCCTCCCTGCAACTGCAACTGGAGGGGTAAGATACTTATTTCCATCCTTCGGCGGGAGCCATGCTGATATACTTCTCTCATTTAGGCCGGAGCAGGGATACTGAAGGCACCCCAGAGTTACCCATTCCCTCCAGCTACGCTATTACCATCTTTCTCGGGTACCCAGATAGCACTGTTACCCACGTATACTCAGACAGGTGCTGCGATTACTCTTCCTGCGCCTACGTTCACAGCAGCAGCATCTGTTGACGCTGGAAATGGGTGGAAGAACGCCCAAGATACGGCACTCGCTTATGTGTAAGACCATGATCAAGTTTCCCTCCTGGAATGACATTGAGCTAATCATATCATTGTAGACCTGTGAAAGGTTGTTCTTACCCTAAGTACGTTCTCTGTGTACTCATTATTTTGTCTGGAGGTGTTCATTTCCGATCACAGCGCTTGGGATGCGGTTACTGCGACGCTTCCCACTGCACCATGTACAGGCCAATGATACTGCCTATCATGGTCCCCCTGTTCCAGTCATCATAGATTCGCCTGTAGATTTCAGAATGCAACGCTAGATTGAAACTGTCCACTGGCAATTCAGGCAATCTACTGGGTCGTCTGAGCGACGCTGCAGCTTTAGGGAAGGAGGTTGAGTTTTATTATAAATAATCAAACGCTAAGAAATGGTACGACTTCCAAGAATCCCAAACATACTTATAATCCCTCCGCCTTCGTCCCCGCACCGTCACGATTAACATGGCAGCCGACAAGTCTAAACAAGCTTCCACATTGCCTGCGTCGCCGGGTGCCTTGATGACATGGATAAAGCGCGCTGCTGTGCTCGTCCTCCTCGTCGCTTGTTTCAAACGGCTCGACCGGATTAAGGTGCGTCGAATTCTTCACCAACGCCTCAGGCCAATAAACCCATCATTTTCTCTTCGGAATTATAGGACCGTTGGTATGTCCTTGATGCTGGCAAGCTTCATCAACTTTCGCGTGACGCTATTGCCGTCCACGGCGAGAACATGGACGCGATAGTCCACCATATAGTCACGAATCTCACCGCCGAATACCCTTCTAATAAAATTAACATCAACTCTAATGAGAAGGAATGGTTCTTCAACAATGCTGGCGGCGCCATGGGCGGGGTGTATGTCATCCACGCCAGTATCACCGAGTACTTGATGGTCTTCGGTACACCACTCGGCACGGAAGGGCACACGGGGATACACACTGCGGATGACTACTTCAACATCCTTGTCGGCGAACAGTGGGCTTATACCCTTGGGAGCTACGAGATGGAGAGGTACCCCGCTGGAAGCGTGAACTTGATGCCGCGGGGCGTCAGAAGGCAATACAAAAATGCATGAAGGCTGTTTTGCGCTTGAATATGCTCGTGGTGAGTGTTCCATCTCATCTATCATATCTTCTAGCTGATCATCACCTTATGTGCTTTAGGCTGGATCCCACCCATGCTGATATTTGGTTCCGCAGATGCAATCACGTCTACGCACGACTACATTAGCGCCTACGATATGGTCGTTTTCACTGCCAGAGAAATAATCAAGAACCTCCTCATTGGCAAGATATGATCAATTCTTGTAAATAAACATAGACGATAGATTGTCTCCTGTCATGTTTGTGTCGTAGCTTGTTTCAGGGTTTGCCGTTGGAACGGGCCCATGGGGTCACGCGCCCACGGTCAACGGCAAAGGATGTCGCCGGATTCATCCAACTCTTTCCTCTCTGCCTATAAATAATGCTGCCAATATTTCATGGATCCCGCCCGTTGACCTCTGACTGCCATGTATATCAAATCTCTGTACCCCGACCCTCCTCCTCTCAAAGACGTAAATTTCCATCACGTTCTCTTCGGTCGCGAAGACCAAAAGGCTTGGCCGGACTATACCCTCTTCATAGACGCTTCAGACGGTCGGAGGTGCACTCACCATGAATTCCTCACGAATATCGACGACGGCGCGACTGCCTTGGGTGCTTCGTTCGAAACTGGATGCCTTGGTTTAAGCGGGGACGATGGCGAGATGGTTGGAATCATGTCCGACAATTCTATGGTGAATTCATCCACCAGCTATGCATCATGATTTATTTACTAAAGTGAATCTACCCTACAAAGGAATACATCACCTTGATTCATTCCTTGTTAATGGCGACGACGCCATTTGCGCTCATTTCCAGCTATTCGACCAAGTATGAACTCAAGCATACTCTCAAACTCTCAGGGGCGACTTGCCTCTTCGTGCAGCCCAAATATCTCCCATTAGCGCTATCCGTCGCGAAGGAGGCCGGAATATCTAACAGGAAGATTTACGCGCTTGGTGGACGCGCAAGCGGGCGTACAAGCTTCGCGGATTTGATTGACCATGTACGCGCCGAACACATCCCTAGAATATCTGTCCGCCCTGCGACGCGTAATACCCTCGCCTACCTCGTTTTCTCGAGCGGCACGAGCGGTCCACCAAAAGGTGTGTATTTCTGCTCATGCCATAGTTCGACCACTGACGTTTTCCTAGCCGTCATGATTTCACATGGAAATCTGCAGTATTCTATCTCGCAAGCTGCTGTAGTTGCGACTGAAACGTTGTCTGTCTATACGGTAGCTCGGCCCCCTTGCTGTTACCTTCATCCAGGGTGCTAATACCCTGCGAACTAGCCCCCTCCTTTGCCAACACCTGAAGGCCTCCCTATCTTCCTGGCGTTTCTGCCGCTCCATCATACCTATGGCTTGCATGCATTCTCTTTCCGACCCTTCCTCACCCCTTCGACTGTCGTCATCCTCCCCAGGTGGAACATCGAGCATGCTCTCAAAGTGATCGCAAAGTTCGTGAAGCTAGTCCCATTTTGTCTGCATTCTTTTTCTGAATTGTATTCAGATATCACATAACCCATCTTCCCCTCATTCCGTCTGTCATCCATCAGATTGTGAACTATCCTCACATCAAGAAGGCAGACCTGAGCTCTGKAKTCTWCCATTYTACTCGTCCTCGTCGGTCTTGGGATCTGATCATCTTCCTTTCGATGGGAAGGCAGACCCATGTAGGGCGTGTTGGTGCCGCGGAAGTATCAGGACGACAAAGAACTGTGACAGAATTGATGGACTAGGAGCTGGTGGTGTTGCTAGGCGTCGGGCTAAGGCCGTCTCCCAACACCTACTTCCGCCACTTCCTCTTCTGCTAAGGACGATCTGGGTGCTTAGGCTACGGCAACGTAGGGGACGGACATTGAAGTCAGTAATGACAGCGCCGCCGTGGACGCTATTGCTGGTTGTCGATCTCACTCATTAATTTGGACGACCGCTTGAGACGGCATGCCCACCCGAACCATCAGCTCACACCACCTCGAGCTCCTTCATCTCTTTGACACAAGACGTGGATGCATGCATGATTCTGCGTAAAGATAATTCATGGACGTCGTTCTGACACTCGTAACTTCCTATACCATTATCACCTCCACTACTTGTACTTCTCTCTATTTTCCTCCTTATGTTTATATATGATGGTTCCTCCCTCCGGTTCATTTATTTATGATGCTAACTCATCCTTATACAACCCAATGTCCTTACTGTGTTTGTAGCCAGCGACTAGGTATTTCATAACGGGCGCTCCACCAAAAATTGGTTAGCGACGGACCCTTCTTTCTTCCTGCCCGCATCCACGCGNTTTTTGTGAACGCGATACCTAGCCGTCAGTGATGGTTGGTTCTAAAAAGCATCCTCTCTGTTTCTTCACTAACACATCATCCAGCCTGTCTTCACCGATTCTGCGGCGCAACACAGTATCGATGCTGAAATCGCAGATCATCAGGCCGCAATCCTCAATCTACGCCTTAAACGAAACTCGCTCACTGCGATTTATGGCCTTCCAGAAGACATATTGTCTCTGATATTCGTCATCTGCAAAGACTCCTCCAAAGTTACTGATGTCCCCATCCTCTGGCAGACCATTTTGTCCGTATGCAGCCAATGGCGTCATCTTGCTTTAGCGTCACCGCTATTCTCAAATACTATTTCTCTATCACGTACGCGTAATCTTTCGGCCATGCTCGATCACTCTGGACAAGTCCCTATCAATCTCTACTACCCTTTGGACGAGATTTACGCCAACGGTACGGGGAATAAAGGCAGGGAAGCGTTTCAAGATGTGCTGGATCATGCCAGGGCACGACTTGAAAGGCTTTCCATTACATGCTCAATGGGGAATGTCGAGGCTTTGGACAGACTGTTTGATACTCTCCGAACATACGGAGCTCCCTCTCTGCAAGAGATGTCATTGAAACATAAGGGCCCCCACTACAACCAAATCTACATCCATCTTCAACCCCTTCCTTGGACGTACATGCCCTCTCTCCGGTCTCTGACACTTCACAACACCCTTATCTCGCAGGAAATACCATCGCTACCATGTCTGACAAACCTTACCCTGACTTGTAGCCATTTGCCCCACGGCGAAGGGATACCTTTCCCCTATGCCGCCAGATTTCTTCAAAAAACGCCAAATATTGAAGTTGTTGACATCAACCATATTGTAGAACCCTGGGCCGTGAACCGTTTTCCAGGTACCAATATTGGAGTTCCTAAGGATTTGACTCTCCTGTCGCAGCTACGGTCACTCACGATAACGTCTGACCCGAACAACGGATCTGAATTCATGAAATGCTTGAGCCTCCCTCCTTCAGCTCGCCTTCGCGCCCACCTGACCAAGAAGATGAGGCCTTCGACCACCTCAACCATCACCCAGAAACGACTCTTAGCTAAAGCTTCACTCAGTTCACTCCTACCCACCCTTGGTGCCTCCTCACTAGATTTGGCTTCTCAAGACATCTCCGTCACGTTTGGGTTCGGGCAACACACATTATGCTTTGTGGTCCGTCTCGGCGCACTAGACCCCGACATGATCCATGTAGGCGTTTCACATCAAGATCACATCTTGAATTTATGCGACTACTTGGATATTCTGGAGTCGAGCGGGTTCAAATCTCATGCTGTGAAGTTGACATTGTTCAACGGTCAGACAAATGTGGGTGTGAGTGGGGATGCAGATCCACAAGCTCGCAGGGACGAGAAAAAGTTGGAAGTGATGGAAGGACATTGCTGGGCAACGATTCTACCTAGCTTCAAGTCTCTCAGAACCCTTTGCGTCCTAAACACCTCACTTACCTTCTTCATAACGATCCTTCTTCCCCCGCCAATCATTATTAGTGTTCAAGAGCATGGTCAAAAACACCTCATGGTCTCCGCACCTTTTCCTGAGTTCAACCGAAATCCACTGCTCCAGGCCATCAGGTTGACTGATGTGGAGTGTCGCCCTTCACATATCATTACCCCCGTCGACGCATCTGATGGTGCACCTACATCCTCGGCATTGTTCCCCACCACCCCGTCCACCCCGTTGACACCAGGTGTCGACGAAATCGTTGAGGAACTCGACGACTCGCCTCCAACCGTGATGAAGGAGGTTGGAATGGAAGCTGAGAACCTGGACGGAGGGCAGATGGAGGATGACGAAAATATGGGAGGCAACCTTGTTGATCTCGCGCACATCCTCAAGAAACGACAGGAGGCTGGAATGCCAAGGATTCGACTGATATTTGGGCGGTGTGGTATCACCCCGCAGCAGCTCATGTTCCTCGCGGATTACGCAAAGGTTGAATTGAGGAATAAGTAGTTCACCAAGCTAGCGGTATTGGACTGAACTACCCTACGGCCTAATGTAATCCGATCGTTACGGCTCATATTCGCGAACCAACTGCTCGGAGCGTCGAAACAAGAACAATCCAAATTGTGTCCCAAGCAAAGACTCGACCTGGACAGATCCTATACAAATATTCAGCCCACAAATTACAGTATGAAGTAAGTTCTCGCGAACGCACCTTCGGCCAAATCCAAAAGAAATTCGAACGATGTCCACAAGTGGTCCGTTGAGAAGACCATCTTTGCCGATGAACCGTTCGGGCATGAATTTGTCTGGCTCTGGGAAGTACTCAGGGTTCTACATTATAGCCCTGGCGAAAAGTAAGGTCAACGAGCAAGTAATTTAGCGAAAAGGCTTTGAGGATATACGACCGTATGTACCAGATGTTAGCCATGATAATCGTTCCTTTGGGGATGTGATATCCGCGATATGTATCCTCGGATGTGGACAGATGGAAAAGGCCTAAACAACCGGTTAGTCAGTTGGGGAGGCGAAAGCCGAGGTCAAGTCAAACCTAGAGGTCCGAAAGGCTGCTACCTAGGATTACATGAATTGAGTGAAATAAGCGGAAAGGTACAGCGTAGCGAGCATACCTGATGAGCTCCCATACGAGTAAAGTAACATGGGCAAGTCATCGAAGGTTGGGAGGAGGGTATTCGGGTCATTCTCTTGCATTCCCTGCATTCTTGAGCTAAGGAGTTCGTCAATCTCCCGCTGTGCCTTCTGTTGAATTTCTGGGAAATGTGTCATCGCCGCGAATAATGTCAATAGCGGGGCCTGTGTTGTATCGGCTCCGGCTATATGTTCAATGTGGTGTGATACGAAATTACCAGAGTGAGAAAGTCAACGGGTTACGAGCTCACAGAGAGTTTTGAGAAGACATACGACATACCTGAGAAAGCTACAGCCGTAGTGTCTTTAATCATGTCTTCCTGCGATGTGGAGATGTCTCCATCAACACTTGCTAAGACTCGCGCCAAGACACGCGAAGGTGGTGAACAACTAGATAATCTATTGTCATTTAGAGGAGACCATGGACGAGACAGTACTCTACGTAGGAAGTGGCGATGACTTACCTGACGCAATCTCTCCGTGACTTCCATATACGGAGTATCTATCATCTCCCTGAGGTCTTTCCGTGCGACACGCGTATGTCAGGAACCCCATTCCGGAAAACCATCGTGGAAGATACTGCAATATTGGGAAGGTGTCGACCAAGAATGGGCCCCCTGCTATGGCGTTACTAAAATGTTTGATTGCTTTCCTTGCACGCTCGATATGTGGGTTCTTCTCAGAGGTTACGGATATCCCAAACGTCGCTTCGAAGATCGCGGCTGCGGGAGTGCTTCAACGGTTCAAAAATAGTCGATTAGTGACAGTACATTGCGTTTGGAGAAGGGTGAACTTACAACCGAGTATGCTCAACGAAATCTTTTGGAGCGTCGAGGAGGCGTCGAATGAACCGCCTTGCATGTTTCGTTTGAATCGGACGGAAAAGCGCCAAGTTTGCCGGGTATTCCTTGAAATTCTGCCAGAATATCTTCCGTCGTGCGCGCCAGGCATCACCGTATGGTTGGAACACAAAGTTTCCGCCCCAACCCATTCTATTACAAGTCAATCATCCGAGCTGATGAAAATATGGGGAAGAAAAGAAGACGCACAGGCAACATCACACTGTCTGGTCGACTGGATGTCAGAGCAGAGCGACGGTTCAGTAACTCATTTGCGCTGTCCAGAGAGCTCAAGATCATGATGGGTTGACCAAGAACCTCGAAATATACGATATCAGTGGCTGGATATCGGTCGATCGCTGGTTAATAGAATTATGTGTATTAAGGATACAAGACTCAACTATATTTCTTCGCCCATTCTGCATACTTGAACCACCGATGCCTAGTAGGTGCTTCGAAGAGGCTTCCAATAATTGGGTATCCTCGCGGACCAGAGGGACGAGGGTGCGTACGGTATGGTCGCCAGATGAGAGCAACCACCGTAATTACGGACAAGGTTATGCCAAATAGAGTTATCACCGTCAAAACGACATGGGTGGGTGGGGAATCAAAACGCGGGTATCCTTCGTGAGGTCCTGAGCGAACAAGAGCAAGAGCAGGAGCCGTTCAGCCATATAAGCAACCCCCATGAGAAGCCGGCGAATGGACCTACGAAGCATGTGGAGCCTCAGTGCTCGTGATGACAACTTGCCAGGTAGAAGGGAAGCTAAAGTAGTCTTCAGGCAATGGCCGATAGACGAAGTGAGGAGAACCCGGGAGCAAAACCATGAGGTTTGCGAAGGCATTGATACAGAATCTTGTGGCCCACGCTCTTTGTGTCCTTTTTCATTACGATCAGAGTTTGCCCCCATGCTGTGAGGGTGGGAAGGGACAGGGCCGTACAAAGTGCCTGTAATCGAAGTGACGTAGACTCCGAGTATCGAACATGGAGGAACGATCACATCATGGTGGGTTTACAGTAATGCATGTTGGCCGTTCTAGTCCGGCGACCCTCTGCCGTATCGCTCCTGACTCAAATCGAGGACATAGCTAGCTCCTGCAGTCAGCGACAAGAAAAGAAAGAAAACACTAGAGCGGGCTGTAGTCGTCTTGAAAGTTGAAATGCTCTCAAGACAGTATTCGGAGGCTGAAAAATTGATCAGCTCCGTCCACTTGGTCAACACATCCAAGATACTTCGGGACTCACCAAGAATGATGCCCAGCCGCGTTTGAAAAGAGGTCGAAAGGTCTGCGCAAGTTCTTAAATGTGTGCTCGGCCCAATGATCGCGACATTGGATTTAAATTTTAGGGATTAGATGCATTCTGGTGGGTTCAGTAGCCCGGAAAGCTGCGCGTGGAATGGTGGGTCAAAGTCTCTGTGACAATGCACTGTTCGTGTCTTCAAAGGAGATGCTCATATCGTTCGGGGGAGCCATTAGCATGGCTGGAAGGAAGCAAGATAATTGAGCGTCTAATTTTTTCGTCTGTTCCTCCTCCGCGATGTGTTCGATTGTTATCAAGCTCCACTAAGTATTTGAGGGGGAATACAACGGCAAAGGGTGGCGTGAGTGAGCTACTGGCCTGTCAGGTGCGTGTACTACAAGTCCGAAAGATGGTGCGAAGAAGAGAGGTAACAACGCAAACAATTAAACAGGATTATGACAAGGGATAACGGTATTATAGTCCTTGAGAGTGCAAGAACAAAACACAAGGGAGGCGATGATCGTACACTGTACAGCGAGAACACGAACATGAAGCAAATGCAAAAAGTTGATAGCTTCGAGGATTCGAAGCTGGGTATGCTTCCTTGACCATGTTCTTCCTCGACACCTATGCCACCACCAAGCTCAAGGCTTCTTCGCACCGGATCCCATTGCCTAAGCTAGATGGTATATCCGCAGCTTTCAAACCATGACCGAGCCGTGCCAACGACCTGGCGACATGGTTCACGGTCGAACTAAGGTTTGGAATTTGGAGGTACAGCGTGAAGGAAGGAGGCGAGGTGGCACACAGAGTAGAACCAAAGAAATGGCAAGTCCTTCGGTTTGTAACGGCGAAGCTTGAAGCTCGAGAGTTAATGCTTGCCGCGCCAAACGGTCCAAACCCAGGACAGTCCTCCTCCGTGCACGAACTCATCCAAAGCAGCAACCTCTTCCAGCCTATCGCACGCTTTCGCTGGGTACCAACGATCGACGATCGACGACGGGAACGAAGTGGTGGTGGTGGTGGTGACAGTAGCGAAGGAGGACAGGACAGGAAGGATGAAAAGTGGAACCCGAGTATTCATCCTCGACCAGACCACCTTCTACTTCGTCAACACCACCACCTCTTCCTTCGTTTCCAGCACCACAGCGCCTCATATTCTCCGCAAAATATTCCTCGAATCATATCCGAAATCGTATGTAGACCATGCTTGAGCAGGTTGAGTTGAAGGAGCATCGAGCGTCGAGCGTAGGCATACAGCGTGAAGGGAGGAGGCGAGGTAGCGAACGAGGAGATGTCAAGCGGAGGCTTTTGAAGCCCAAGTTCGTAGCCGCATATTTCCCTGCGCCCAAGACATAGTGACATCGTTCCTCGGTCCTATTCCAGCTACGGACCAGATCTTCGGATCGTACGCAGCCACCGGCGTCAGTAGCATCAGGGAACAGGAACGTAGAGAGTGGGAGGTGGTGGTGGGGATGAAGGGGGAAAGCAGACAAAAACCGGTCGAGAAGGTATTTGAACTGGGTAACTTCATTTCCCATCGTCATGTGGTACCTGTTGACACCACCCACCAGCGACAGCGACCAGCACCAACCAAAGCCATCCACCATGACCAAAGCCAACGGAGGTAACGGCGGAGGGTAGGGACAGAAGAGTAGACGGTATGTTGATGCTGACTTGCTCGACAGTCACCGTTACTCCTCCCCCTCCTCCTCCTCCTTGTCCTCCGTCGTGGCATCCTCCTTTGTTTCTTGTACCTCCATCAATCCTTCTTCAAGTCCATCCATCGCAGCTCCAACCACCACCACAAATCCCAGTCCCCTTCCCTTCCCGTCCCATCACCCTTAGAGAGACTGTAGCACCACCAGCCTCCACGAAACTGAAAAGGTTGACGTCAACCTCAACCATACATGCCTTCGATCGACATCCTGGTCTTCCTCATGCCTCCGACTGTATTATTAATGTTCATCGTCAGCGACGCCGGCAGCAGGAGCTGTTGTAGCGCAAGCGGCATGGATACTAATGCTCCACGACCGCCACGGTCTCCTCCATCACGACGACGACGATGACTGCCATGCTCTTCGCAACGCCACCACCACCAGCCGTTGTATGCACGAAAGTCGACCTCCACCTTGCGCAGTGACAACCGAATTCCTCTACTCCCACCTCGTACCGACGTCCACACCCATCCATTCCGTGAAAGCGGACACCCGAGCACCGCGATCGTATCCAACGACAACACCAAACCTCATGAGCCGAATGCCAACAAACTCCACAAACGCCGATAACAGGAGCAGCAGCGACGGAACCGAGCTGGCAGTGGCGCGGATCACGCACGAAGGAAACTGGGGGGAAGAGGGCGGGGAGAGCGTGTAGCGTGCTGAAAGGACTTGGGAGACGATGAAGAGGGTAAGGATGGATGATGGATGATGGGAAACTTGGGAAGTCGCGACCACGACTGCCTTGTTCTTGCGACTACCAGCATCAGCCACCAGCCACCAGCCACCAGCCACCAGCGACGCCGGTCATCATGCATCATAGCACAGGTCGAGCTACGCCTAGCACAACGAAGACCGAATTCCTCTAGAGTACTCCCACCTCGTAGAAGCTCGTGCCAATGTCCACGCCCATCCATCCACACAACCACTTGCGAGAAATCGAAACCGTGGGCTACGATCGTATAAAACGACGATGCGAAACCTCCACGAGCCAAACGCCAGCGAAGTCAACACGAACGTGGATAACAGGAGCAGCAGCGACGATGACGGAGCTGAGTTGGCTGCCAACCAAACACTTGCGTTAACTTGGATGTGGGCACTATGATCGGATCCAACGATGAACCAAAACCCCCCATGGGCATCCGCAGCGAAACGCGACACGAACGCCGATAACAGGAGCAGCAGCGATACTGACAACGACAGCGGAGCCGAGCTGGCAGAGGTGTGGATCACTAAGGAGCGTGGAGAACGGGGAGAGCGCGCTGCGTGCGTGGAGGGTAAGGAATAGGTAGTGGTGGGATCTCGTCTACGGTCGGAAATGAGATGGGGTGGAAGTGAGGGTTATCGTGTCTGCTGCATGGTGGACGTTGACGTTGAGGCCGAGGTCGTGCTACGCAGGGGAGAGAACTCGAAATACGAACGCTCGACGTCGCTTTCTTCATCAGCATCCCCACCTCCTTCCCCACCTCCCAGTCCACCGCCATCTCCATCTCGATCGCATACGTTCTAGACCAGATAAACGCGAGAGGATGTGATGTCCTTGAACCACCTCCATTCCTCGCGTCAAGGTCGATGTCAAAATCCCTAACCACGAATCACGAATAATCTCCTTTGATTTCCCTTCTTCGACCGCGTGTACGTGATTTGAATGGGCACGCAGAGCCAGCGGAAAGAGGTGGACCGAACGGACCATTGATGATTGACGATTTGTAGCAGGTCGGGGGAGCATAGACGACGTTGGACGTGGAAGGCGGTGGATATGTCTGTTAGATAGGGCGGTGAAAGTAGCTTTAAGTGGGATAGGGAAACGGATCCGGGTCTTGTATGCGTCTGGATCTTAACGTCTTCATCAGCATCAATACCACAGCGCCATCTAACGTCCATGAGACGTCCAGAGAGTAGGCTGCGTAGCCGGGATCGGGGTACCCGCCGAAATCGACAGGTAGGTTGAATACGACAAGGGGAGTGACCGGAGGAGTGGGTCTCCAAACGTCTAACCCGAAGCGACGAGCACCCAGCGTGAATGAGGAGCGTATGGTTGCTTCGAAAAGACACAAAGAGGTTGATGACCGTGAAGCATACAGATGGCTCAGATCGCTATGGAACGAAGACATCAGTGAGGAAAAAGATAGGACAGGATGAAGTTGAGACGTACGAAACTGGATTTGTAAATTAGATGCGCGCTCGGAAGTATGACGATGTGAGCCGTGACCGTGCTGTGATGAAGATAACGAGAGCGTCCGCGCCCATGTCATCTGGAAATCGCATACGTAGAGTAGGAGTCGTTGCTGGACTGGGCTCGGTTTGGGTGCAGGCGTTGATGTGTATAAACTGGGATCCGTCTGCGTAGTTGGAACCAAGGCTCGGGTTCGCTAGCGACCAAGTTCATTGTGGCCGTGAGCGTCGAGTGGTAGAGGATTAGAGAACGGTAAAGATATTGAATCGGCAGGTCCAGATTGGGACACGAAAAAAAGAGGAAGGGAGACGTATGGTGCAAGAATAAGGAGGGAGAACAAGGTTGACGTGTGGTCTGGGATGTATTGGTCCGTTGAGTTGGGATTCGTACGCGGCAGACCTTGTAAGGATGTGTCGAAACGGCTTCATCAACCCCAAGACCATGAACTAGCTTTGAGGGCGAATGATGCGGGTTCGGGACGAATGGCCACCGGAGAATGGGTCCACCGAAGTGGAGGTGGGTGATGTTGTGGGCATCGAAACCAAGTGCAAACGTCCAGGAGAGGACGGCAAACGGATGGGCAAGCGTTATCTTGGTAGCTTGAAGTTTGATACACCGGGGCGGGCAGCTCGTCTAGAAAAGGAGCGTCGAGATATAAGCCATCTACTACTATGCGAAGGTATGAGTGGGGGAGAAAGGTAGATTTGAGACGAAAGCGTACAGAACTGCATTGAGACATGGCACGTACTCTCTGAAACTCCAAACGCCATGAGCGCGTTGAAGTGACTGCTGACCGCATTTCGTCGACAGCTGGTTCGTGCCTCCACGTCCGCGTCGGGTTCGGCGATGGGCAAGGCGCAGCCCGTTGGAATTTGAAGCCAGCCAGAGTGTAGGACCGTCATCTCAGCTAAGCCCGAAGCCCGAGTTTGTCGGCGACGCGTTCCCCCGAAAGCGCGAGCGTAGAGCATGTAGGCTGTAGATCGTGAAGATGTTGAATCTACAAGAAGACGAGAAAAGAGCGGAACTGGGAGTTAGGCATAAAGGCTGCAGAAGATGCTAGCAAGACTCACAGTAGTCAGCAAGCCAGGTGCTGTTGCGTCCAACTTCGGCCTCAGGATGACAGTGCGTCGACGGCTAGCGAGCTTCGTCGCCCATTCCCTCCTTCTATCTCTCAGCCCATCACTCGTCCTCGTCGTTTTCCCCCCAATGCTCCATCCCGTTCAAACGATCCGCATGCGCCTCCCAAATTCCAACGCGTTCCAGAAGCCAATCGCTGCCATCTTTCATGCGCATGTACATTGTAGCTCGAGCTCGAATGCGAGGTTATACCGAACGTGTATTCTGGGATATGTGTTCAGAGGGGAAGGAAGAAAAGGCGGCGAAAATTGGGAAGGTTAATGATGACGCGTCGCCTGCAAAGAGCATGTGGCTATGCTCCCTGCTTTGTACACCGATCCATGCCAAAGACCCCTGTCACCAGCCTGCCTGTTACAATGCATCACTTCGCTGTCGCCCTTACCGTCTCAATGACACGCTGGAAACGCAAACCAAATACGAATCGACAATGGCTTTCAATTTCAAAGCCCAGAAACATTTCGCATCCGACGTTGCAAAAACAGTGTTGACAGTTTATCAGCATGGGATGTGTGATGACGTCGTAAAGATGTATTTCGTTCACCTCACCTGGCAAATCGCCAGCTTTTAGGGGTTCTTCAAATGGAAACCCGAACAGTGATACAACATTGATATTCCACCAGGGCGGGACGACAAACTCAGAAACGGCCCCCAAGTATGCTGATGAACACCCGCAAATTCAGTAAACTCACCTAAGCTAGGCGTTACAGAGGGTGACTGTTGAAACGTTGACATATGGGACATTGGGAACGGCCGCTTTGGTACTTTGGGACTCGGAGGTGTTTCGGAGTTGGATCGGTAACAAGTTACGGTGGTCGCGTCCACGTTACTCAGTACCCATGTCAGAATTACCCGGGTGGGACCTGGGGTATGCTTTCACCTTCCTCCTCCAAGCCACCGATACCAACGCTCCCATAATTATAATGTACCACCTCCAGACCCTCGAGCAATGCAACATCTAGAGTACATAACACTTTCCCCGCTCAGGCTTCAGCATCGCTACCCCCAAATCTATTTACCCCACCTCATCTCGCCCATCTCTCTCCCACCTATCATACCAACGTTCCTGAATTCAAGACTTCAAGTATCTGTCACCATCGTGTCATTTCAGGCAGTCGAGCGGTCGTACTACTACTCATAAGTCACCTTCACGCTAATACTCTACTCGACGGCAATAAGTACTTATGGTAGGAAAAAGAGTACCACCGAGGGTGGGTCCCAGATGGCTCATGTGGCCCAACCTCAGTGAAGGGTGCGACATGAGTCAGGCTGACTGTTGGATTTTGTTGAATCGACCTGTAACAGTGAGAGAGACGCGAGATGGGATTTGAAGACATGCCTTCTTACTTACGACGCGGATGTGAATGTGTAGTTGACAGCGGCGGATAGGTGTCCATAATGAAGATGGAGGTTTCAGAGTACTTATGGTGCCCGGGGTTGAATCCCTCTTGGAGATAAGTGGAGAGCGATCGAAGCAGTCGTCACCGAGCTATCCCAAATCGGAGGAGTTCGAAATCTAATCGTCTGCGCACCAAACTGGAACTGACGGTTGAAAAAATAAAGGAACTGGGGAATTGCGGGAGCAAAGGTATTGCGTACTTCACAAGCTCAGTCACAGCTCCCGAAACTAGGTATTCTGTCGCCAATTGGGTTCTCGTTCTCATATTGTTGAATTTGTTCTCCGCGTAGTCTTAGATCGTTTCCATGTAAGATCGCTGATTGAGTCACAGATTGAGGGCAAACATCGACACGATGTATATTTACAAAAGTCTGAACACGTCAAATGGGTCCTCGTCAAATTCAATGCTGAACACAACGTGACTCTGATGGCTGAGTCTTGTATTTTGCTGGTCTCACCTGTGCGGGAGGCTCGAACGTCAGTGTGCGGGTCAGAGCAACACCGCGATGCTATATCTCCTGGGACGCTCACTGAGCATTCTTGATGGTGAGTGATAGAAGAACAAGCTCTACAACGTGGCTTGTACTTGTTTCCATTCACTGCCTCTAGAGTACTTGATCCTAGAGTATGTACACTGGTCAAGTAGATCAGACTGCGTAGATGCGAATAAAGTTGAGTATACCACGGCGAAGACTCTGGGTATTCAAACTTGGTACAGGGACTCTTGAGTATCTGCAGTGCGTACAAGCAACTGAAATAGGCACGCAGCGTCTTCGTGCAAGCGGCGGCTGTATTCTAGTACAAAGATAGGGAAAGGGACGAACAACACGAGCAAGGTGCTTTCGAGGGGGAGGTGCATGTCGTACCAGTCCAACAAAAAAAAGAGNACTAAATCGGAGTACGATTACAAAAGGTCCAGCGAAAACCAAGAGACGGACATACAATAGCTGAAAGAGATGTACAAAGGTGATAGACGGGGTGGCCAAATGGAAACGGCGAGACTTCGAAGCCGTAGACTCTTCTCCGTCCGTGACTTCCACCGGAATCACCAGCTAGATGCTCACATCCTACCCGCCCGCCCCATTGCCCAGTCAAGATATGCTGTCCAGAATCATCAACCAAGGGCAAACGGTGCCAACGTTAACGATACACCGACTACGATGTCGAATCTTGAAGCCGTGTACAACACGGAGGACAAACGCCGCAGCCGCATGGACGAACACGGAGAGTAGAGCCAAAGAAAAGAATGGCAGAGCTCGAAACCTGACGTTCAAAACCCGAAGCGGATGCTTGCCGCACCAAACCTGAACAGACATCTGCCCCAAACGAGTTCTTTGAAGGCAGCGACCTTCGTTCGAATCGTACACGCTCGCCGGTGCTGACAAAGGACAACGATGACGGCAAAGGTGGTGGTGCCGAAGGAGGGGAGGGGAAGAAACTCAATATCCTTTCTCTCCCTTGACCATATTCTTCGCCTGATCCTCCCCCTCTGTCTCCTCTTCCTCCTTGTTCGTTTACACCACTAGTACTGCACTTCACGCTCGATCCTCTTCACCTCACCACACACCCTACGGCCCCAAACCCCCAAGCAGGATACCAAGCAATCGTCGACCCTGCTCAAGCAGGTTGGTTTCTGATGCAACACCATGGAGAACATCTCTATCGATAGGCCGCGCGTCCTCGATGATCGTAGCGGACGAAAGGAGAGAGTGTAACGAGCACGAAAGATTGAAGATCAAAGACTAATAAACGAAGAATAAGAAGCCCGTCGTGAAGACTTGATTGAGTTTGTGGCTTAACGATCCGAGATCGTTCCAGTCGTCCCCATCGGTACCAACGTTGAACGGAGATGTGGAAGGCAGTGGCGGTGGTGATGAGGGAGGATAGTAGAGGAGAGGAACGATAAATAGGTCTTGAGACCGCTTCGATTCCTGTCGTTATTTGGTACCGGTACGATCCACGACCCACCATCAACCATCAAGCGACCAACCTCCCCAGCTAGATTCATACGATATCCACACCCACATCCCACGTCCCATCGACTATTGACCATGACCAGAGCCAATGAAGGGTGCTGAAGGGCGAGAATCACAAAGGCAGACAGCAGGTGGACGTGGAGATGCTCGATAGGCGCCCTTCCTCTTCCCCTTCTTTCCCTTCCCCGTCTATGTACTCTTCCATTGCTCGTCGAATCGAGCTCTTCATCGACTTCCGAGATGCATTCCACCCCCATCACCATCACCAATCCCCTTCTTCGTCCGACTAACAGGAATCAAAGCCAACCACCGGGCTGCCAGTAGCACCGACAGGATGGCGCCCATCACGCTGATCGACGGACCGTTGGCATTCTCCTTCCTCGTTGACATCCTGGTCTTCAAGCGCCGTCCGACAGGATTACGTTCATTGTCGGAGAGGAAGGCAGGTAGCGGGAGAAGGAGTAGCACAAGGAACACGGACGCTGCCTTGTTCCTGCGTTAGAGACACCGGGGATCACCAATGCCTCCTCCATCACGACGACGACGATGCTCCCAGCGACAGCAGCCATTGAATTGTGCACCCGAAAGTCAAGCTCCACCTTGCGCAGTGACAACTGACTGACTCAACTCCCACCTCGTGCTAACGTCTACGCCCATACATTCCATTAAAGCGGGCCCGGGCGCTGATCGTATCGAACAACGACACTAACCTCATAAGGGTAGCAGCAGCGGAACGGGACGACCAACATCGAGAGCGTTATCAGCAACGATACCGAGGGAAACGACGAGGGAGCCGACGCTGAGCTGGCAGTAGCGTGGATCACTAAGGAAACGGGGCGAGGAGAGCGTGTTGCAAAGGAACCAGGGAATGATGAGGAGAGTAGGGGTGAATCTGCGGCCGGTGGAATGGAATGGAATGGGACGAAAGAACAGATTTTTGTGGTGGCTGAACGCTGAATGTTGAACGTTTGAATGCTGAACGCTAAGGGTGTGTTATCAAGAGCGGCAGAGAGTACGATTACTCGACGTCTGTGTCCCCATCCCCACCACCATCAAGTCTATTTCCATCGTAGGCGCTGTTCAACAGACGAACATGAGGGAATGTTTCTTGAGAGTTGGGTAGAACGAATCATCAATGATCGAGGCATCGTGGAAAGTCGAGGGTGAATATATAGAGGATGGGGGATGTGGAAGGCAGGGGATGTGTTTGTCGGATAGGACGATAAAGCAGCTTGAAGCGGGATAGGGAAGCGGATCGGGGTGTTGTATGCGTCTGGATGCATTATGAACATTACGACACCATCTAACGCCTATGAGGAGGGCGTCAGGAGAGTAGAGTGGAGGTGGGCGATGTTCTGAGCATCAAAACCAAGTGGAACCGACCGAGAAAGGCCGCCGAACGAAAGGGTCAGTCCTTAGAGATCCTTCAAGTTGAACGGGTGAAGGAGAGCTTATGGAAGGCTACCGAGCAAAAGTGTGAGTGGGGAAGAAAGGCTGATACGAGANAAAAAAAACGTACAAAGCTGCATTGGGACATGGCATGTACTTTTCGTGATTCCNAAATGGTGTGAGCGTGCATTTCATCGAGAGCTAGTCGACGCCTAGTCATGTACAACCCAAATTCCAACACGTTCCAAACGGCTCAATCGCGTTCATTTCTAATACGTGTGCACATCGTGACTTGAGCTTGAGTGCGAGTTCATACCAAAGGTGTATCCTGGCAGATGTCATCGAAGAAGGGCGAGAGAGAAAAACACAGAGGGATTATCATGTGGCTATGCTCCTTGCTTTGCACACCAACCCTACGCCAAATACTCCTGTCACCGTCCCCAACATCGACGCTGCCCTACGACCAGTTACGATCATCACCACAAGCTTGCGAGAAATACCAGATTGTGGCTTGAGCTCGGCTTGAGTCCCAGCGGAAACATTACCAAGCTCGGCACGTACTCGCGTGAATTGGGTAGATACGGTCTTTGCCCCTTGCTTCACCCCTTTCCTTGACATACATCTTCGCTCTGAGGTTGCTCTCACCGTCCCACCGAACGTGCTCACCCACTGGAATGAAACTCAATGTGCAACCATGCAAATCGACAATCGCCTTGAGCGACGACTAGTTCCCAGGGACATTTGACTCCGTAAAAAAACAACCTAGTTGACTACCTGGCACCCGCACACACGTTGCAAGTGAGGTCTATATTCCATAAGTACTTACTCTACAATAAGTCGAAAGGACCGCAAAACTCAATGAGGCCACAGCGCGTGTCGATTGTGTGCGACAAGCAATCTGGGATGTCTGCATAGTGGTGTGTTTCATTCATCAGACCTGTGAAAGCGGAATCGAGGGGTTCGTCACATCGATGGGGTCGCGAGGCGATGGTCATGCAGCTGGGCGATTCCCATGTAAGTGAATGAAAAAAATTCCAATGTCTTTTTCATCCGTTGGAGACATTTGGTGCATCCCGACGTTGGTTGGGGTAAGTGTTGTATTTTGTCCAACTCACCTTTCCAGGGGAATCAAGTTGAGGGTTATCGATTCATCGCCAACTCACCTACCTCTTCGGCCGTCCCTCCTCCATTGCATCACTCTTGCACTCACCGCGCCCGCCCTGTCATACCCCAACCATCTCTCACATCCCAAGTGTCTTCTAGCTCCATTCGACCCAAAATTTTCACAACCAGCGACTAGTCACCTACGGCGAAAGTACGGTCCATACTTCGAAAATCCTAGAAAAGGAAGAGAGTGTAAAACCAAAAGGGCATTTCAGGGAATCCTGGAAGAAGGAACATACAACAGCGCGGCAGGATCGAATCTGCGAGCACACCAAAGGCGTGTATTTCGTTTGGTTGACCTGTGAGATCAGGGTCCGGGGGGAATCTTCGAACCATACCCAGTCATCCAAGGTAGTAGCAGCAGGAACGTGGGATGTGGAGTATGATGGTCATGGAGGAGGGACAAGTTGTATTTCGTCCAACACACCCGTCCAGCCTGGATGAATCCACCCCAAACAAAGCGCGTCCCTCCGAATTTCCGCACCAGCGTGTCCCTCGATTCCGCTGAGACTGTTGACTGCTGGCCGTGGAACCGTGGATGCCAAATTTTCCGTTCAAAGAACAAGCCGGCCAAGACACCAATTTGGCGTGAGCTATAGGAAATTATTACTCCCTCTATCCCTTGACAATTGGTGTTGCGCGATGTGAGTCTAAGTTAGAACATCGGCGGGAAAAGCCGGCGAGGCTGGACTATCCCCCAGGCAGGATACTCTGTGATTCGTGACCGCATCTTGGTGAATGTCAAGCACAGATTGGAGTGCGGGGGCTTCACTAAGTAACGGAAGGGGAAAAATGCTATCTGGAAGGGATTCATCAATGGGTTGGCGTACGTGATAAGGTGATGCAATGATCCCGCGTGTTTTGTTCGTCTCGCCTGTTGCATACGTTGGAGCAATAAGATGGAAACTGAATCGAGTTGGAAGTGGCTTCGCGCGGCACATGCATGTATATGTATTTAAGATACCGAAAGAACAAGACTCAGGGAATTTATGAGAAGGAAAGGTGGGAACAAGGAACTGGACACTCGAGGCCATACTGACCTAAAAGAGTCAATTCGTCAGTCACGCGTCACAGGCCCCTCGGAAATGACGAAAAGTCACGCCAGTCACACAATTCGGAAGGGCCTGACGAAAGTTCTGGGTGAAAGTCACTCAAAACCCCCCCAAAAAAATGGGTCCCCAGAGGCCCTAAATTGACAAAAAATTTGCCTGCGGTGCCAAAATGTCGCACTGGACCAGCGCGCTTGACAAAACCAAAATTTCGTCGGGCCAGTCACATGTCACCCCGCCTGACGAATTGACTCTTTTAGGTCAGTACATGTTAAGTTCGAGCGAGGAAAAGATGAGAATCCTAGTGACCGACGAATCAAATTAAGTGGAAACCGTACAGGAGGCAGGTATCAATGAGGACGGTGATCGGAAACATTTGGTGGGTAGGACTGTTTGCAAACACAGATCGGTGCGCTCGAGATAACCCATCTCTTCACTATCCCCGTCCTTCACCTCTCCCTTCGCGCCATCCTTGTTTTTCCCTTCAGCTACGGCCATGCCACAGCAGGTATCGGGCTAACGAGTACGTCGAGCACATTCCCTCCCTTGATCCTCCATACTTGACACATCCTCACGAGCGACGCCTGCATTCTTCATTCCATGATCCTTGTACTCGTTTGGCAGTAAGCGCGTGGGTGTATCATCCGTCCGCCCAGGGTATCCCCTCCTCCGTTTTCACCGTCATTCCCTCCATCACATTCTTCCCTACGATGACGTTCGCCAGCATGACCGTTCATGTTCTTCTTGATGGTTATACCATTCCTACATCCACTGCTTCCGGCCAGACACCCATAGAAGAGCATATGTTGATGACGGCTCTGGGAACGCCACTACCGTGACACGGTTTTGCAGTCGACTGACAGTCAGAGTGCTACGGAAAGGACGGCATGATGAGTTGGACATGGGGAACAACAGGAAGATAAGCGTAGATGATGGAGTGGCGGCGATGGGACCGAACTGTGGTCTCGAGGAGCGGTGACCACCGAGCTTCACCGAGCTTAGCGATCTGTCTCTGTTGAATTTTGTTTCGGGCGCTGGGATGCCATCGATATAGGACAACTCGAATAGAGCTCTCTGCAATATGTGTCGTGTGTCCAGGGAAAGAGGAGAGAGGAGTACGAGCTTGTAAAACAAAGGGCTGTTGAGGCGAACTTAGAGGAGGGTACGAATTGTTATTTGGATGGCGGGACAATCAGCAAGGAAGATACAAGGATGAAGGTAAAAAAGGACTTACCGAAGCCGTGATTGTGGACAATGGAGGGGGTAGAGCAGAGGATGTGGGTTCGGAGTAGATTTCGCGTGGTGTCTGCCGCATTTCAGGTGCAATGAGCATCGTGGCGTGTTGGTGACCTGGTCATCGTAGACGAAGGGAACCATCGAGTAGGGACGACTGGATCGGGTCCGTCCGAGACGGCTGCAGCTGGTCTAGCTCAGGCGTGTTTGTGGAGCGTAGAAAGTCAGCTAGAGGTGCCAGCGTCCGATAAATTCAGCAAAATGAGATCAATTGAATGGTTGCTGGGATCGAGTTGGGTAAAGCGCGACGGATATATGGAACTGCTCAGCTGTTCGTAAGAAAAAACGAATGGATAGCGACAAAACGGCGACTCACAGTGCCTTGAAAGCCATGAGCAGTGTAGATACGGCTTCATGGTAGGAGGGCCGGCAGCGCGACAGCATTCATCTTTGGCTTCGGTGACAGAAGCTTCGAGGCGGTCGAGGTATTGAACGTCAAAGGTAACCAGCGGGATTCATCGACCCAGTTCTCCCTCTCGATTGTCTCTGTCAATTCCGTTCCACCCTGATCCAACCAACTAACCGACCAATCTACGACCAACCCTCCTCCAATTCGATCCCATACCAACTCTAGCGAAACTCCAACGCGTCTTGGGGAAGGTTTATGATCTTGTTTTCCTAGATCAAAGATGATTTGATATTGGCGCATATACTGGAGTATTGCGACGGCGAGAAACGAGATAAAGATGTGAAGGAAAAAGATGACAAGTCGCCGATGCTGATGTTCACGGTCAGNAAAAAAGTGGCTGTGCCTTCGCTTTATACAGCNAAAAAGCGACCTAATAACCGACGCCGACGCTCTCTTGTATTAGTCGGCACCGTGGTAGCTCAAGCAATCATACGTTCAAACGGGCAAAAGAAATCACTTCTTTATCTTTAGGTAAAAAGAACCCGGCGGGGATAGGAAAACCATTGATCACATCGGTTGCAGGCTGTCCAGACAATGGACTCATGACTCTATTTCAGGATTTTGTCCGTACGACCTGGCGATCGGACAGCAATAATGAGAGAAGACGTACTTACCTGTGAGTGCACCAGGCATCTCCGAGGCCGGCTTCAACTTGTGCGAATGATTTTGATTACGGTTGAGTCAAGCTGTCGGCCATGGGCCGGTTGGGTGCGTCAGAAACTTCAATTGTTCATTGAACGGTGAAAAATAGTGCCTCGGCACGCTCCGCCATTTAATCTCGCGGTGTGCTGTGAGATGGAATGGCCAGAAACTTCTGTATTTTGCTCACGTCACCGGTTGAATTTTTCAACGGTGTGGTCAAAGAATTGAAGTCGAGACAGAGTATCACAACCCCGTCGCCTTCAAAGTTTGAGGTCTACAAGAGATGAGCGATGACCGTGGTTGGAACCCGCCATGACGATGCAAATTGTGAGATGTGAGAGTGTGCGGTCGCCGGTAGACCACGAAGATGTAAGTAAAAATAATTAGCGAGAATAGAGAATGCGGCCACAAACATCCGTTAAAAGACAATGGCCTCGAAATCCATGCGAACGACTCAGTGAGTAGCCAAATTCTTGACAATCTAGGTATTAAAGACCTGTCGCTGGCTGCGAATATGCAGTCCGAAGCCATACAGATGAGACAGACCCAACGGCTGAAAAATCAAAGCATCAGAGAGTAGAGTAAGGATGAGCGCAAAAAGCATCGCCGGCGTGAGGATTGCCGTTCGCTTTAATCATCCACATCGTCAAAGTCATCGAAGCGGTTCTCAGCCTTCGGGTTATGAAAGGAGTATGACTATGGCTGAGTATCGAACCGGAAAAAAATCTCGCTTTACCTCCAATAGTCCTCCTTCCACAAGTGCAGCATTTGTACAATGACCAAGTCCTATATTTCGTTTGCTCAGCCTGTTGGCAGGAACTAGACAGCTTGAGAAATTGTTTGGGGCGAAGTTCAAGACAGCATCTCACCATACACAAATTGTTGCTCCCTAATTTCCCATGTCCATGGAACCGGTAGATAAGAAATCGCGGTCAAGATTTGTCCGAAAGCCATACAAAAATATGGGAAAAGATGAAGAGAAAGCGAAAGAGAGGAGTACATGGTAAATCAAATGACCACCGTTAGTGACAAGACGTCGAACCTGGCGCGGATGATCCTCTTCCATTGCCACCATTTCAGTCACCACACCAAGCCCCATCTTCTTCGAAGTTCGAACAACTCTACATTATACCCCACTACCCAGTCACAGATCGTACGCACAATCGCCACCCACGAATGGAAACCCTTCGTATCGAGATGGACGACAAGCCTGTACGGAAGAATCGAGGATCGCGTAGCAACGTAACAAGTTGAGGGCGAAAGAGACAGAGACGACGCGATGAGGGTAGATGCGGGGAATTTCAGGTCTTGAAGCTCCAAGCGTTCTGCCAGCGCAAGAAGAGTAGTATCTTCAGATCCTACGCATTCACCGGAGTCAGTGAGAGTCGTTGTGATGGTGGTGGTGAAGGACGAGAGGCGATGACCAAGGAAATGGTCTAGACACCGGGTAGCTTCCTTTCCCGACGTCGAATGATGTTGGTACCGCCCGTGAGTATCAGCGACTAACCGACGACCAGATACCCTGATACCCTGATGCCCATCACCAGCCTATTCACGGAGGCATTTGTCAACGGTGGTGTTGGGGGATGAGAAGAGCGGAAGGAGACGACGCGTTGATCTCGAAATGCTCGACAACTCCTCTTTATTCATCTCCGCTTACGCGTCCTCCTTTGCTTCTTGTAGGTCTCCCCTCCATCGGCATTCGGTTTCATCGTCAACGCCAGCGCCAGCCCCAGTACCGATACCAATACCATCACCATCTCCGATCCTACAGCCACCGCCATCGAACCCGCAGCACGTACGCCACACCTGCACAATGCAGACAACAACGACATTGACGTTCCTCTTCCCATACATATCCTATCCCTTTTCGTAGTGTCTTCCCCATCGACCTCTTGAGGTTTCGGGACTTCAATCTTCATCGTTTAATGGGCCATGGCGCAGATGAGGAGGTGGGGCGGAGCTCATCTGTCATGTATTGCTCGTACCCAAGAGAGATTGTGTCCAAAGTCACTGCTTCCATCCCGAAGATGGCGATGATGGACGGCGCATCCACATCCGCCGTAGCGATACCAGGTATTGAAATCGAGGGATATGTAAGCCTCGTCCCTTGATGCCTTATTCCCCGACACCACACCCATACCCATGTCCCCATCCACGCAAACTCATTTCCACTTCCATATCTGTTCGTATACGGTGAGACGAAGCCAAAGGCATTGCGTATCATGGGCTGCATGACGATTCAGGAGCTATCACGACGTTTTGAGAGGGAACGGCACCGAAAACAATGCCGATGAAGGGTGCTGATACTCGGAGCGGCGGCGTGTAAAGACTTGGTGAGTCGATCTGGGCATACAAGGCAGCGGGTAGTGGGTGAGTAGAGATGCTGATATCGTTGTCTTCTGCGACTGAGTGGAATTTCTCGAGCAGTGAAAGCATCGTTGGACGGAGGATGGGTGAACGGGAGCGCGGACGGTGTTCATTTCATCCTCATCTCAAGCTCACGGCCAGGCGAGCACAATCAGGGAGGACAGATTGGACGAAGCAACCGCGCAGGGGCATATCCTAACAGGTCACAGAGGGACAATGAGACGGATGGGGGAGATAGTGATTGCGTTGGTTGAAGGCTCGGAGGATATGTGATACATGTTCCCGGGAAGTAAAGAAAGTCGAGATGCGAAGGAGGGAGACAAGGATTCCGTCATGGTTATAGTAGATTGGGATGGGGAAAAACGAAGATAGAGTCCGGCATACGTCCTGGCCAACGAGAATGCGACGACAGCATCTGGAAACCACGTCCTTGATGTGATAGTCAGGATCGGAGGAGTATGGGAACCTATGGATTGGAGCAAGTGCGGGGGACGTTGAAATCAGAAAGGAAAAGGCGGGCTGGGGGATGCCAGACTCAGAGCCGTGCAGCGCAGGAATTCGATGATGGACTTGAAGGGCTTAACCGAGCGACTCTGAAACAGAAAGCATGAGAGGGAAAAGGATGAGGAAGGATCGACAACATACAGTTTTGGGGACAAATCGCAGAGCTTGAGTGCACAGCGGATTCAACGATGGATTCGGTGCGGACTGTCTTCGTACGTTGAACAAAAGCCCGATTTTGCTGTGGAGTCGAACATGGGAAATGAGAGAAAAAGACAGTAAAACGACTCACATGTACCACGGTGCGCAGGAATCTTGAAGCATTGGCATCCAAGAGCAATAGGTATGTACTTCGTGGCGTTCAACTTCGGCTTCGGGAACGAATGACTTGTGGTATTGGGTGCAACGGACATCGAAGGCAACCGGCGACATCGACCACGTTGAAGCTTTCCCTTGCTTCCCTTTAGCTTTTCGTCGTCGTCTCCCCCCTTCCTCTTCCACCAATCCAATCACCCGCGAGGTACTCGATCCGGTCCCATCCTCCGACCTCCATTGCGTCGCAGTCGATCCGATCATTATTTCTCTTCGTGGGTTCAAAGCGAGACGATGCGGAGCACCCTAGTGTTCAAAAGTTAAAAGGGGATAAATTGGAAGAGAGGACAGGGATAAGGATGAAGAAAGAGTAGAGATAGAACGGGCAGCACGTCGTCGACGATGAAAAGAGTGTGTGGCTATGCTATTCGCTTTGTACACCAACTTTGTACACCAACTCAGGCCTGTCACCGACACGAACATCGACACTACGGTACGACCGCCAGCTCAACTGAGATGTGCGCTCTCTGCCAGCGTGATCTTCCAGATTTTTTCCATCGCTTCTACCTTCTATCAAACCGCTGCGAAATTTTGTATTCCATTGAACTCATGGAAATGGATACCGAAACATGAGGAGATGCTTTCGAAGGATATACGCCGATTGAAAGTGGACGAATGCGAGAGGGAGGAGGAAAAAATGCAAGCCGAGGCTGTTCAAGGAGTGAATGGGATAAACAGTATCCATAAGACATAGGCTCTTACAACATATCGACGCGCCTATTGCTGGTGCTCAGACCTTGAGGGTGAAACAGGGATTAGATCTTCACATAGCATAAGATCATCCACGCACTCACTACGTCTAGGCATGCCTTGAAGCCTAATTCCCTCGAGTCCGGCA
The DNA here is from genome assembly GCA_029747585.1 of Pleurotus djamor. Lineage (NCBI taxonomy): Eukaryota > Fungi > Basidiomycota > Agaricomycetes > Agaricales > Pleurotaceae > Pleurotus > Pleurotus djamor. Next base: position 18,753 of record JAPEVF010000082.1, on the reverse strand, counting down.
TTTGAGTGATGGCCAGGCTTCCCTGGTTTCAACGACGACAAGACCGTTATTCGCAACTGTCATGACCCGATAGGGATGGCATCGAGCATCGGGGAGGCATGACAAAAACATCCACGTCAAAGGGATCTTGTCCACGGGAATTGGCGACGGCGCTGCGGTCGGTATTGGCGCACGATACAGGATGGGGGTGAATCCCAAAACCCGAGCTTGCCAGTGTCGATTTTCATCTCAAGTACAAGCATAGATAGTAGATGAAAGAGATCGGTAGCGGGAAATGATGACGACTTGTGGGTCCAACGACTACAATTGGATAATGCAAATTGCGACGCCCAAGCAAGCAATAGAAGTAGATTCATATGGAGTGCCCCTGTGGACGCGCGAGGGAGTAGTTCGAGCTTTGAAGTAATGAAAGACAGCGAAGAGAAATGTGAACACGGTGGGAAATCGTCAGCATAGACTGAGGTGCAACACAAAAACGAACGCAAAAGAAGAGCTGTCCGGCTTTCTCCACTCTGGGACGAGGAATCTTCAATGTAGAGGTGTGAGTTCGGTATTTCGTTGGTCTGACCTGTTCAGGAATAAAATATGAAAAGCATTTCAACTGGGTTGTCCCATGCTGACTAATGGTCTGCGATGCAGCAACCTGAGGGTAGTATATTGTGTCTATTTGACCTGTCGGATTGCGTGGGTGAGATACGCAAGAAAAGAGGAAAGAGGAAGGAAAGACCCAAGTCCATGATTTCTGTTGACTTGACACGGGCATTCAGTGAAAGAGCACTGCCCCCCGTAACAGCTCAACCTGTCGCATCAAAAATCACTCTTAATTGCATGGTCACACAACGGCTGTCCATAAGCTTTCAATGTGGCTCGTTGAGTTTGGTCTTTTGTTGATTCGACTTGTTCAAGGGGTTCAAAGGAGACGAAGACTATCTCAATTCTCCTCTGCAGAAAAAGGGTAAGGGATGGAAACAGTTGCTTTGATGGATGCGGGATGTGTTGAAAACACAAGTTACCCCGACGCGGAGGTAGAGTGCCCGAGTTATCAACCACACCATCCCGGAGAGAGGTAAACCTCTCCGTCGGTCAACGCCGGCGACATGGTCGGTGTTCCGTAGCCTGGACATGGAGACGCGATATTGAGGTTTTATGCGATGACGCTGACGCTGGCGTTCAACAACGATCTATAAAACAAAGTGATTAGTATGGGAAAGACAAGGCCTCGGGAGAGCGATGAGGAAAGTTTACCCAGCACCGTAACGAACTGGCATCTCAAGGATCATACAATTGCAAAAGGGCTGCTCATCAAAGTGAACTGAGCGAGCTTCGAGCAAGGTTGGGGATGAGTACCGAGTCGGGTATGGGTCAAGGAAAGGCAAGAAAGGCTAAGGGAGGGGGAAGAGAAACGGAGAACTCAGAGCGTACGCAAATAGCATAGATATGGCGGGGCGTGTCCATCAGCCACTTGAATCATCGTTCCAGGGATGAGGTAGAGTATGTCATGCGATAACGATGATGGTGTTTATGGAATTTATCGGGGATGGGCTAGGTAGCGTATGCGCAGGCAGAGATTCAGAGCGTGGAAGTGGGATCCAGAGGGCGAGCTATGTATAACCATCATCAGTATAATGGGAGGCTCAGAAGGGCAAGAGAGAGTCGCACACATATAAGCGACGACCTATCGGTAGGCCATCACGAACTCCTCATACCTCATTCCATACAAACTCAATGAACACAAGGACGCACCAGCGATCTGAGCAGGTAACCGAGAAGACACGCTGGAGTTCGTGGAGGTTAGAGGAGAGAGGTTTGGTGACAAATCTTTAGGTGTCGCCCGCTATGACATCGGCTGGATCTGGACTATGAGATCGGTCGACGTTTTGGAGAAGTTTCTTTGTGCTGTAAAGGATGCGGATGAGTTGTAGAAAGGATATCGTTAGCACGCCCGAAACGTACCAGACAGGATGGACCTCAATGACATACCTTGAAAGGGCGAGAGGTGCGGGTAAGACTCAGAGATACTAGGATGCTGCAACTATGGGAATGAATAAACCCGTGTTTTATAGATGGCATTGAGTTGGGAGGGTAGGTATTGGGGAGGTGGACTGCTAGGTAGGTCCGAAGATGTAATCGTGGAGGAGATGGAAGGAGGGTAACGGAAAGTTTTCCATCATGGTACGAAAGCGATCTATGAACGAAGCAAATGTAGAAGGGAACGGGGAGATTGGAAAAGTGTCCGTGAACAAGGAAGGTAGGTATAGTCCGTGAAAAGGGGGGCAAGGAACCTGCGTTGATATAGCAAACGAAAATACAGCGATACGAAAGAAATATCCATCTCAGACAAGAGGGAAAGTACCAAGTCCAAAAACAATTGTGGTCTCTGTCTTCGTCGTCCCAGACGGCATCCAGGGTGAGGTAACGACCGAGCCCATCATCGGCGCGAGTACCCAATCCCCAATCCCAACGACAACGATTTCCATCAAAACAGAGGCTTGAGGAGGACTTTGATGACGAGATGCGGTTGGGGATGGATTGGGGATTCTTCGTCGTCGTGGGCCTGTCTTCAAATTGTCCGAGTCAAGCAAGGATGCCAGACGGCTGCAACGAGCGCGAACTGCTGGGTTGTAGTGGAAGGTGGACGTTCGTCTCGGTTATGTGATTGTGTGGTGTCTACGTGCTTGAGATCGAGGTCGTGGGGGTTGACCAATCCACCGCTAGCCAACGCGAAGACGGCAACACGAACATAGGGCGCACAGGCCGGGACAGCAGTGTTCATCCAGGTTGAGTTGAGTATTGTGGCGCTTGGGAAGGGTCACTAGTCGCTCGAGGTTCAGGACACGGAAAATGTGGAGGAATTCTGGCTGAAGGTCAGATGGATGGAGGGACAGGATCAAAAAGAGAACGCACTGTTAGTACTCTTGCTCCGACTCAGCTCTTCTAATTGATGACGGCAGGATCCTTGCCATCTACGCGTCTACGTCCTCCAGCTACCACTGTCAAAGAGCCATCCTGACAAGCCTCGGCTCCCAGTACTACCGTGCCCGTACTCCGTGTCCTGATAGTACAACTGCGTATTTGATGAGGTATCGAGAGGGGGAGAGTCAACCTGAGGACTAGGGGTTGAGCACAGCAACGAAGGGGGGGAGACNAAGGAGGAGATACATACGTTTGTGGTTTCGACCACATTGCTCAGACAAGTGATGGTAAAGCACCATCCGTATCTAGTGTCGTCGTTGCTGTTATTGTGAGGTCGTGTGACCAAATCCGCTGCGAACGTTGTGATCCGAAGCCACGACCACCAGACCCAAGTACGAACTGAACGATGGCGACCTTGAAGACATGCTGACGCTTGGAGTAGATGAAGGGTAGATGCTGGGCACCGGACAGCAAAAAGAGCGACAAAATTTTGAAGGGAGGAGCGGAAGCGGATACTATGAGGATGGCTTCTGACGATTACGGTGTTGGAGATAGTCGTGTGATGGGATGGGGCGCGCCTGCGTAGATCAGAGGTCGGAGTACCCAAGTGATATGATGCGAGGTGTATTGGATCTCGAACTTGAGGAGGCGCGTAGCCAGGGTCGCAGTGGAGGTATCGTGGTGAAAAGACGTTGACTACAGCAGAAGGAAGTCAGCAAGACAAGAGGGGGAAGTGGGGATGATGTACGCAAATACAGAGACGTACCTGTCGGGCAAGTAAAGTTCCCTCGCATTCTCAGTACCTCTATATCTCGTAACCTCGAAGGGAGCTCGTGTACAGGCCGTTGACCACAGCGGATGGAACGAGAAGTCGATCGTTGATGCGCGTTCGATTGGGTGGGGTCGGTGGTAGCCGGGGTCGGTGTTGGCAGTGACAAAACTCGGACCAGATCGCGCAGAAGAGTGAGAGAGAATATAGCAAGAGCCTAGGGAGCTTGAAATGGCGGCGGAGAATCCAGGATACGACTGAGGAAGCAACAACCAGATTGACATGGATTCCCTGAGCATGATAACGACGGGCGGAGGTCACAGAACGTACCGGCAGCATAGTGCCACACCACAGCTCCCGTTGGAATCCACCCAAAACATCAGCCTCCGCGTAGATTACTTGGATCAACGAAGGTTTGCCGCGTATCCGAGTGGTGGGTGGGATGTGACTGCTACCGATGTCAACGATGGGGAAAAAAAGAGCAAGTCCGTGACGCACCTCGTGTACAAGCCCGACATCAGTACCGCCATCAACCGTCTCAGTCTACGATTCCGTCGTTCAGAGGGTGGGCATGGCAGATAGTGCTGGAGATCGAGGACGATGTTGGTGGCGATTTTCATCCAATCCAAGCGAAGTTTTCAGGGTTCCTACGGTCGCGAATGAGCTCGGTTGTAATATGGCCATGAATCGATTGGGTAATGGTTGTACTGTGACTGAGGAGGGAGGGTATTGTTGTCGTCGTTGGCAACCTCCATGAAAACTGCAGAAATGCTAAGTTTGCGTGGGAGATAGATAAGACTTATCTCTGGCCGCCCGGGCCGCCTTGTCTTAGCCTTTTTCAACCTCTGCCGATGGCCATTGACATCCTCTTCCTCAACTTGTACTAGATCGCAATAGTCCGATACGCGTCTCGCCGTATGCCCTACTCGAACTCAGGGAAGAGTATTGCACATCTACCCGACATAAGCATCGCAGCCAGAGGAAATATGCCCCATCCTCCAAGCACCTCGAAGACTTGTCGAAGACCTAGTTCACGAAAAGAACCGTAACGTACAGTGCACGACAATATCCAAGTCCACCAATCGCTATAGACAAGCACAGGTATTACAAGTCCGCAAGAAGGAGTCCGATACATCAAATCCTTCCAAACCCACGAGACAACTTGTGCATTCCGACAGCTTGGAATCTCGGTCCAAGGGAGACTTGGTTATCGTCTCGACCTGGGAGTAAGTCAATGCAGTGTAACTGCAAGGAGCTTCGTCGTGGCTCGAGTCAATCAGGACGACGGCAGTTTGAATCAACCGTGTGCAGAAGATGCTGAGCAAGCACGCTGGAGTTCGACCATGGCCAATGGACTATCAATCAGTTCCAAGGGAAAGAAGGGAAGGAAGAGTGGATAACGTACCGAGAACAAAGTGAACACCATACACGATGCCTATTTCTTCCTCTGTCTATCCAGCAACTTGATGTACTGAAGCCTCAAGGATTGCGCGAAGGTATTGACCCTACGCAGGAATAGTACGCGATCGAGCTGCGAGAGGTATGGGGTCAGAATACGGAGAGAAAGTCGAGTAACGAGTGTACGTACCGGTCATTAGACGATACCACTACTTTCTACCTCCCCTACCGTCTTCTGTATGATCCCATGTCCACCAGCCGCGCGTATAGACCATCTAAGGACATGATACCTGGTGCGATGGTGATGGTGGTAGTCGCTTAGTTTGAGTGAGGGATGAGGTGCTCGCCCGGTCGAGTCCTCCATCCACGCTCGGCGTTGGGTGACTGTAGCGCATTGTCTAGTATGCGTGTTCGGCAAAGTATTTCTGTGGGAACGGAGGCAGAGGTGTATAGACGACTTAGGCTGAAAAGGGGCGGATGAGCAAATGGAAGGGCGTAGCTGGCGCGTTAAGGGCTTACATGGACGATTCAGACGAATCCGTAAGTGCGTATGTATGTGGCAATTGCGGTACAAGGTTGGCAACGTTGATGATCGAGGAGAGGCAAGTAAGAGATGGCCGGAGCACGGGAGGATGGTATGAAGTACTACAAATGAGTGGGTGAATGAGCACTCGTCGGGGAGTAATACGAGAGGGGGGACATACCAGTTGAACCCGAGGCCAGCTGAATGTTTCCCCATGACTCCATCCCCCACTCGCTGGGCAACGTTCGAACCTCCGAAACTTTCCCTCTTGCTCTTGCTGCTGCCCCGCAATAAAATCAGCATAACCACCATCAATGTGCTTCGTTTTCGGCGGAAAATTGATACGAGCGGGTCGGAAGATGAACACTGAAGCTGAAGGTGGATGGAAAGTAGGAGAAAAACGGGAGGGGAACCCTGATATGTACTCCAGAGTATGTAGGTGGGAAGAGTATGTCATGAAGGATATGGAGCGACGCGAACTGTGATCGTTCTACGAGTGTACGCAGCCAGTCTATGGACGCAGCGAATGTAGATGGGAGGGGAGAACTTGGTACAACAAGTAGTTGAGTAAGATTCGTATGTGAGGTCCGGGAACGAGAAAGAAGGAAACATGGGTTGATAGAACCAACGAAAAGATAGCAGTGAAAAAAAAGTGTCCGGCACAAACAAAGGGAAAGTACCAAGTCCAAAAGCAATTGTGTTCTCTGTCGTCGTCCTTTGAACAGGCATTCAAGGTCAATTAACCACCGAGTTCGTCATCATTGCGGGCATTCAATCCCCAAACCCCAGTGACAACGACCTCCATCAAACGGGGAGGACCTTGACCATGTCATCCGGTCGGGGATGGATTGGGGATTTTTCGTCGTCGTCACCCTGTCTTCTTACTCTCCCACCAAAGCGAAAAAGCCGTACGGCTACAACGAACGCGAGGGATTGGGTTGGGATGGACGGCGAAAGCTTGTCAGAGTTGTGTGATCACGTGGCGGATATTCGTGTGCGAGATCTAGCTCGTGAGGGTGACCCATGACGAAAATACAACCATAGAGGCTATAGCCAGCGACCAGAGCTTTCGCGGAGGATGCAAAGCTTAAATCGAGTATACGAAGATCGTCGTTGTGAGTGGTAGGTTCCGATTGGCTCATTTGGAGACAAAGGTGTCGAGGAGGAGGAGGAGCACGAGCTCGGGCTCCATAAAGAGGTCGGAGGATGATGATGTTGCGAGGTTGGAACCGACTGAGCGCTTCATCCACGTCGTCTACGTCAAGCGGGGTTCGCAGAATCCGAATGTGTTGCAGGACATGGGAACATCTTCAGCTGGTGACGGACTGAATGGTCGAGGCTGAATGATCGCGAGCGGTTTCGGGAACGCAGGGATTGGACATTGAATGATGATGACAATTGGATGGGAGGAGATGGTGGTGGTGGTGTTGGTGATGGAAAAGGGAGTACGTGTGTCGATCGTGGCGTGGTCGATGTTCTTGATGAGGGTGTTGGGGCCTGGGTGGGGGAGGGTATTGGTGGCGGCTCTAGGACACAGTGTGATGGTTGCTGTTGCTGCTGGTGAGCTAGTTGTTGACGGCTGCGTTGACATTGGCGGCGACGGAGACCTCGAAGAAAACGTGTGACTGCGACAGACATTGGTAAGGGTTGAAGAAGGCGACGAGGACAAAAAAGACGCACCAGAATCAGAGAGTCATATACGCTTCCCTAGCACACCACACACACGACGCACGCAAACTCCAGGTTTGCTGCGGATCACACCCCAGAAATCCAGCGCACGAAGGGAAATGGCAGCGACAACAGCTCGGTAGGGGTGGTCAACGATCGCGGCGCCGAGGGAGAGGCTGGGGATTGAAACATTCAGATCTTCAGACTGGGAGGATTAGGTTTGGACGTTGCGCTTGAGGGTGATGACGACTTGGACGGAGACAATCCTTGTGGGGCCGGAGCTGTAGGAGATCGACTGCAATACTTTTGTGAGGGAGGGAATGGGGGAAGAGGGTGTGCAACGTACATGAAACCACGAAGAGCCGCAACGACCAGCCCTCCTTCCAGCACCATCTCTCGGGATCCAAAACATGCGGTTTCCTGACGCAATATTCTTTCGAAGGTGTTGTACTTGCGAATCGACAAGTGGTGGATGTGGGTCGTCTAGATTACAGTTGAGGAGGGGAGGGGACCCTGCTGCGCGCATGAGCAATGTAGCGTGACAACGGGAAGGGTTGGTTTATGGGGAATGCGAGGGAGAGGATGTAACGTACAAGTTATGCATCAAGACGACCTACTCTCGTCGAATTTCCCAGAACGGACTCCGTTAGATGTTGTGCAAGCGGTTTACTAGACTCGATCCCAGCCGTAGTTGGTATCTAGTTCCTCGTTTGCGTGGGCAAAGAGGAGGGGGAAAATAATACCCCATTATTTTCTCTTTCCCCCAAAACTTACCAGAACGGCTGGAATCGAGCCTAGCGGCTTACGTTGTCGAGGACATCGGAGAGGGACAGCTGTCCGAGAAACGAGCAATAAGCACGAAGAATGGAGGAGGAGGACAACTGGATACGTACCTTCGAGCCACGACGGCTTGCTCCATCCCCACAGGTGTTGACAGCGAAAACGACGCCTCCAAGATGTTGTGGTCTGAAAGGTTCCTTCAGTACGGGCGTTAAGGCTTTGATTTTGCGGTTTGGGTGGATTCAAACTACGATTGATGTAGGCATTGAATGATTTGGGATCAAAAGAGGGAAACGATGCGAAAACTTACTGTTGTATGTTGTAAAGGAAAAGGTATGAGAGAAGGAGACGAATGTAGGTAGTATTACGGTGGTGGTAGTGGTGGTGCTTCACAGAGACAATCGCCGTCGTCGTTGGCAACGGCGTCCAGCTCCTGGAAAAAAAGGATAAGTCCCGTGGGAATGTGATAAGGCTTATCTCAACGATCTTATCTCCTTCCCCCGCAGTCCTTGCCAGTTCCATCATCGTCGTCGTCGACCTCGATCCCATCTTTCACTCCCCGTAGTTCTGCACAAACCTAGTCTCACTCGCTCGATACGGAAGCCTGTCTCGAAATCAAGAATTTCGGTTCGCAGCTTCCCCACTCATGAAGGCCGTACGCAGCTGCATCATCGATAAGTCAAGCGCGACCTGTATTTCGTAGACAAAGGGAAGTTTGATACGTGGTGACATCGGGGAGGACAGATACAGGAAGATGTGGTGGAAGCAGTAGAGGAGCGGTAGGAAGAATCATGGTAGTACGGGGAGATTTTGGGGCAAGGGTATCGGGAGGGGGAAAGGAGAAGCTGTTGCTAGCTGATACTGTTGCACGGAGGTACGACGCCCAGTGGCTGAACAGAATGAATAAGGATGGGAAGGAGGAGCTTGGTAAGGTGTCCGTGAAGGTTGGTAGGGTCCGCGAAAGGGGAGGACGGAACGTGGGTTGATAAAACAAACGNAAAAAAGCGACAAAATAAGAAGTGTCCAACACAGACAAAAGGGAAGGCACCGAATACCCAACGATCTCATTCTGTGTCTTCATCATCTCAGCCGGCAGCTAAGGCATCCACGCTGATCGCCCCCTCCCAATGACAGCCACCTCCGTCAAAGCAGACGCTCGGAGAGGAACTTGATTCTTCTTCCTCTTCCCCGCTGTATACTTCCTAGCAGCGTAACCACACGGCTACGGCGGACGCAAGCTCTCGGTGGAGAGAGACCAAGGTGGCGTGATCGTGTGGTGTATATCCGTGCTTGAGACCGGATACCGAATCCGCTAGCGGTGAGCTCGAAATGGCCACACAACCACAACCCTCTCCTGCGCACCCAGCAACCACAGTGGTCACATGCGACAAGAACCCGAAGTTGAGTCTGTGAAGATCGTCATCGTGGGCGGTATGTCGCGATTCAGTTGGGGGTTGGAAAAGGGAGAGGTGTCGCGGGAGGAGGAGGAGGAGCACTTGTAGCTGATCGTGTTCCATGGAGGGGTGGTCGAGTTACGCTGGTTGTCGTGTATGTTGCGGCGAGGCCACCTTGCCGTGCCAACGATTGTAGCGAGGTTATACATGATAGCGACCAGGCTGGGGTAGCGGTGACGGAGCTGTGTGAGAGCGGAAGGTGAGACGACGGGTAGGGAGGGAAAAGAATGGAAGAAGACGCACCAGTTCTCGGACAGAACATCGAAACGACGACGCCTTTTGGCCACGCCTTCCTCCAACTCCAAGATATCACCACATAGTCTCTGTTTCATCCATACTTCTTCGTCCTGTTTTCATCAATGTCGTGTTCATGTCTCCATGAGCTGCTCCGACTGCTCTCGTCATTCCTGGTTGTGACGCAGGAGGCAGGACTGGTGCGGCCATAGGTCGCTATATTCCTCGTGGTCCGAATGAGAATCAGATGAACGATCGGGCGGGTCGAGATCTATGAGCTGGCGATGAGTAGGACAGCGCCGTAGGAAAAGATTTAAGACGTACCATTCGAAAAACCGATCCACCCAACGTCCGTAACATGTGCGTGTGGCTGCCCATGCTTCAGCTGCCCAACGACCCGCCGGTACAGCTCCGTTCATAGCTTCATAGCTCCAGCGAGTGCTGCTGCTCCACCGTCGAACCATCCGTATCACCTTCCAACAATTCCCATCCTCCCTTCCAATCGTGTCCGCAGCCACCAGCCTCAAGCGTCAATCTCGTCATTCTCTTCGCCAACGCCAACCGCCTATTGCGTTTCCAAGTCCCAGAGTCTCAGAGATGCAACTTGCACACAATGGTGACGTCTTGAAGGGGAGTTAGGGCGTAATAGGATATCGTGTCGGTTACACGTGCGATGACTTGGAATGAAGGGAAGATGGCATCAGTGGCGGGGAAAGCAGAGGTGGTTCGTGGTCGCAGTCGCGTTCGTGTGATCGCGAAATTGGGAGGGAGTGGAAGATGATTTTCGGAGCAGTCTTCGTGGTCGTATGATCGTGGAGGAGGATGTGGTTGCAGAATGGCTGCACATCGAATTGATGAGGTCGTAGGTGTGATCGAGCTGGGAGATGGTGTCGACGAAGGCAGTGAGCGCCTTTTGACCATCTCCACCACCAGCCAACGATCAACGAACCGGAATGGTCGAGCTGCAGATGTGGCGATAGCTACTGACCAGCAGCCTCTTCGCGCTTCATCTCCAACCATACGCATGAACACCTCCGCCATCTCCTCTACCAAAAGCTGACATCCACAACCCAAAACAGCCGTTCCGTCAACACGAAGCGCCAATGCCGTCGTACGAAGTCGTCATCGCCCACGTGAGGAGGTGTTGGAGGTTGAAGTCAAAAAACCGTGCTGGATATAACGATCGCGATGAACAAGGAGAGGAGGAAGAGAAGAGAGTGGGTACGTACCATTAACGAACGTCGCCTCCGTCATCCAGCTAACCCAATGACCGCTATGGTGACGTTTGTTGTTGCTGCTGCGCCGCCGAAACGACTGATAACCCTCATCATCCCTCTCCTATCCAAGAAAGGCTTCTCCACTACGTGGCTCAGGTACAGATTGATCGAGGACTTCATCGACATCGTCTACTCCACCTCAAGCTCCCGAGCATCGAGGAAAGATACGGGTTATGGGTTGTGTTGAGCTGAGGCTGCGTAGCGGGCATATTTCTGCGGGGCTTCGGTAACGCGGGAAGTACACGGTCGTGGGCTAGAGGTGACGATGTTGGTGCTGGAAGTAAAAGAGAAGGGGCGGGAGGAGGAGGAGGAGAGATGGGTAGTCGTGGTGTGGTCTGTTGATGGCGGAGGAAGGTCTTGGGCCGGGTTGTCTGATGCTCTGGTACGTGCGTGTGTGTCTTGCTGCTGTTGCTGTTGACCTGGACCATGATGTTGGCGTTGACGTTCAAGTCGGTAGCGATGGAGTGCTTGACGACGGACTGGAACTGCAGAAAAGAATGGTAAGGTAACAAGGGCATCGACGAGGCAAAAAGAACGTACCCACACGACGGACGATGGAAAGACGGAACAGACTTGGAACCCACGACGCACATGTCCTCCTGCTCCCCTCCCAACCATATCCCGAGCATACCCCAGAAACCCAGTGCAGCAGGAGCGATGAAGTTGGCAGTAGCGCAGCGCAAGACGACCGTAGCGGTCCTTCGGCTGAGGCGGGTCCAGATCTTCAGGTTTGGAGCATCATGCATCAAGTTTGAACCTTGGTTTTGAACACGATGGCGACTTGAGCATGGCGATTATGATAACGATGGGCAAGGTTTGACCTGGGAGGGGTGGAACGCCTGTAAGATCGGGGATGTTTCATGGGAAGATGAAAATGGGAGAGAATGCATAACGTACATGACAGCCCGAGATCCCCAAATGCAAAACCAGCCTCTCCGGCATCATCGTCCTCTCTGCTTTCGATTCTCCGATTGCTATGCTCTTTTGATTGTAACCAAATTGGGTACCGACGGTTGTTGAACGAGTGTGGTGGATGCGGATGGTCTGGGCTGAATTCTAAAGGAAACAGATTCGGTCATAAGCCGGAGGGAAAGCTGCCACACCTTCGTAAGCAACAGAATGTGACGAGAGGATGGGTGGTATATGGGGAATGCGAGGAAGGGGGCGTGACATACCAGCTGTGCATCAAGATGACCTGCTCCAAGCGAAGCCACCAGGTCGTGGGTTTGTGAATCGACTCAATCGGTTATTGATTGGTCGATTTTCAGAGCTACAAAGGGTGCATCTAATGAGTATGAAGGGTAGTGGTAGCATAACCGTATGCGTACCCGGGAGGCTCCTCCTTAGAAGCATCGTCGCATGCTGTTGATAAGTTTATCCAGTAGGGAGAGCGTGGGTTGAATTTCAGCGGCGCSGGGGGGGTCAAAGCTGAGGTTGACGATGTATTTCATTCGTTTGGGGCGGGCAGAGCGACATATGACGCAGAAACGACGTACCATCATCCAAGGCCTACCATCCTATCCCAAACCAACATCGATATCGACACACGCGAGGGGAAATCGGGGATGCGATGGCGCGTTTGGATCGGAACCTATTTGAATACAAGGTAATGAGCTCATAGACAAGGATAAACGGGGAGACTCATGCGACGCACTGGGATATCATGGGTGCTGTTGGGAACGCGGCTCGCGGCGGGTAGCGTATGGTGTTGGGTTTGAGGTTGGGGGATGTTGCAACGACAAAGGTATGAGTCGAGGAGACGATAGCAAGTACGATGCTGACGGGTGATGATGGTGGTGGTGGTGATGGTGAATGGCAGAGACAATCGCCGTCGTCGTTGGCAACAGCAGGCAACAGCGTCCAGCTCAGAATCAACCCTGGAAAAAAGATAAGAATCCGTGGGAATGAGATAAGCCTTATCTCCACCATCTAGTCTGGAAGTCCTTGCTAAGTCCCGTCGTCGTCGTCGTTGTTAACCTCCATCCCGTCTGTCACCACCCAGAGATATATGGGACTTTACGCCTTCGGCCTTTGGGCTCAACAGCAGCCATTTGCGACGCAAGACTCCTTTGAAACCGAGGATCTCTTGCACGATCTCCCATCCGTTACCCCCGTTGATGTACACTGAATCTACATCCACCTCCATCCTCGGTCTCTAAATGTACTCGTTCGCTACGCGTTCAAAAGTCCTTCTCTAACATCTAAATCGTCAACGACCCCATTCTTTCAATATTAAACGCTCGATGCTTGGTTCAAACGCGCAATCTCGACGAAGCAGCCTCTTGTTGGCACGGTCGACGGCTCGACTCGCTGTGGAACGACTTCACCCTCAACTTCAAGTGGAACCTTCCAATATACGCGTCAATCCAGCATCACAGACGTCTCGCTACGACGATTGAGTCGAGCTTTTCAGCTCTGCATGTCCGTCCTTTCCTCATCCGAAATTCGAATCGGTATCCAAAGCCCCTGGTATTCATCACACCATCCACGACACAATGTTTCTCCTCCCCTTCCTCTTATAGCCGTCTAGTCTCTCTCCTTTCGTTTCGCATCCACTTTCCACTTCCCATGATCTCAGTACCGGGCCCTTTCATCGGATGCCATCTTCGTTACCCATCCTGCTCACAGGAGACCTCAAACACGGCCGTCGGCGGTTGAATCCTCGAACTCAACACGAACGGAGGCACGGATGCGTGTAGGATCCGGTGGAGATATGTTCATTGCTGGTGATTGATCGTGGTTTATTCCGTGAGTTGAATCGATTCCTCATTAAATTTCCTTCTTCCATTTTTTCGTTCCTCATATCGAATTTCGAGTTCTGGGAGATATCGGGGTCTAGCCGAGTCCTTGGAAGCTGAAATGATTGACGCAAAGTCTTCGAAAGATACTGAACCCACCGAAAGCCGTCAACCGAACTCGTATAGCCCTTTGGCAATGGTCTTGTACGTCTTTCCCTTTCCCTCTTCTCGCGGCGACCCAGTGTGATGATTCTCACGTAGCCAACCTCATTTTGATCTCTATCGCGTCTCAAATTGTCCGTTACATGAGCGTCTTCCCTCCTTCAACGTCCGGGTATTGTCCTTTCAACTTCTTATCTAGCGCGCCGTCTCCGTAAGTGATTATGTTACTTGATTTTGTCCTGTATCCGCTCTCTACGCTCTGACCGTCCTCTTTTCCCTGTCTTGTCAAGCTCGCCTTTCCCAATGAGCTACGATATTGAGACCAGAGTCACCAAACACAACCTCACAAGTCACCGTTGACGAAGCCGCTGTTTCCGTCGTTTGGGTAAGTGCTACGATCGCGATCTCAGTATTCCTTGACCCGTTTTCTTTGTGTCAGTAACTGTTTCTTTCCACTGACGCTGGGCTTGCCTGTGTGGTGCGGTACTCTGACCGCGATTTTCCAGGTTTGAGGAGATGAATTCACCATTTTGTCACCATTACCTCTTTTGAGATTGGTATGTCGCCTCTCAATTCTCGCCCTTTTCATCCATGTCTCACAAATATAGCCCTTTTTATCACAATCTTTCTGGTTCTGGATATTCTCCAGCCGCGCTCCACTTTGAGATGACTTTCACTCAGACCCAAGCTGTCGGGGATTGAATACCCTTCCATGAGAGATTGAGGAAATCTGCCACCACAGCAGTGAGTCCTCCCAGTGTTTTTCATCACCTAACACCCCTAATACCCGTTACCTCCATATTTCGGGACACTTTGTGAACTCTGCAGTGCAGTGCGGCATGATACAAGTTATCTCAGCATGCTTCAGCCCAAGGTGAGTCATCTTTGACACATCCCCTCATTTCCTCACATCCAAGGGGGTGCACGAAATCCAAACAACGACGGGGGTCGATTTTTTATTTAAGACATCGAGGGCTGAACCATACCAACTATGTGGGAATAAGCTTCCAAATACGGTCCGGATAATGCCGAGCGCCAGCAAGCGCTGGCCAGAACTGCCCTCATCTCGACCTCAATCTACTTCCGCCTCTTTCTCGCCTCTCTGCATGGAGCACAAACCCAATTCTTGGGTGCTCTGCTTAGTCTCATACACTCAAGATGGAACTGGCAACAGACATCAGTCAACATCCCGCGGGACAGGAAGGTGCGCACCCATCTTGTTTCACAACCTGCCTGCTGACACTCCAAGACAGTTGTACCGCTTCTAATCTCCTCCTCCAAAACTCGCGAACCGCACCCCGTGCAATCGCTTAGCGACTTTAACTTTCCAGATCGACGAGAGCGTCTTGAACCTTCACGCAGTTCGGTGTCATCAAATGGGTTGTCATTATATGTATCATGGCGGGCCAACGCGATCGGCGGTTTAGTCGAGGGACACGGTTCCTGTGCCCATAGGTGAGTCGATGTCTTTCATAGTGCACTTTGTGGACTCACATTGTCTATTTCCGGCACGTTCTCAACAGCCATGGGACTGTCGGCATGCTCCGTGGCCTCTCCACCTACCCCTTCAATCTCGCCCCCATCTTGCTCCCCCGACTCACTGAACATCTCCTGTAACTCCACACCCATCGCTTCAAGTCGGGCGGCAATATCGTCACCATCAAATGCTTCTTTCTCGGGGCTGTCTGCCGCTTCAATATCATCCGAAGCATTTACCGGCGCGCCCATTTGGATATCGGCCTCTTCATCCACGATTTCGCCATTCCTTGATGTCAATCATGTTAGTCACTCATACAGGGCTATACTCATCAGTGACGTACCGCGTTGAATATCTCTCCGAGATCACCAGCTGATTCTTTGCTTTCTTACCCTTCCGCGTAGCCTTCTTCTTGTTTCGGCTATCCCAGAGCTTTCGAAGATCCAGCCTCTCGGCCTCATCAATCTTCCAGTTGTCCTCATAGTCATCAAAATCAACCCATGGATGGTGCTCTTCGAAATGAGCCCGAAGGTTATACTTCCAGACGATCTGTAATTTGTTTACCTCGGCGCATTCATGGCATTGTTTTGGTACGTTGGAACTTGGATGCTGGGTGGTTGATTCAGAGGCGGGGCCGTAGCTGAACGTAACAATGTTTGTGCACGTAGACAGGTCCGGATCAATTTGCATGGTTTTCCCTTTTTTGAGGTATATGGCACACTTTTCGCGAGAACGTAAACATAATCCGCAGGGCTCGGGGATTCCAGTAAGTGATTTATCGTAGAGGATGTGCACCGCCATATGATCAAGTATGCTAAGTCCTGACCATGGAAGGTCGGCTTCGCAGCGTGGGCATTGACGAGACTTCAATAGCTCATCTTCTTTCTTAGGATCTTCGCAGACAAAACAAGCTTCGCCTATAGAATTTATGGCAAGTATCAGATCTTTGCGCGTCTGATGACAAGTAGACTTACGATGTTCATCAAGGTAGGGGAAGTCGGGGGTGGCTGTCACCTCGGGAAGCTTTTTTGTGTCGGCCGGCATCACTCGTTCAAGGAGGAGACGGCCCACATTGACAAGGAGAGGACTCTCAAAGAGAAAGAAGGGTTTTCCAGGAACTAGAGTGGTTGTTTGTGGGTTTATTGGCTCCACCAGACGCCCTGGGACACGGTATGTTGTTCCTCGGCGTAGCGACCATTTCCAGTCGCTCGTTTTGGTTGGGTCATCATCAGTGGTTGCGGGGACGAGGTAGAGAAGTTGGTACGAGACGAAGGCGTTTGGAGAAGGTAAGTACTTCAGCGCAAGTTGTTCATGGTGCTTATGATTGAGGACAATGTCGTTGACTTCTCCAACTCCCAGGAACCATCGGTCCTGACACCTGAGGAGGGATAGGATGGGCGTATCCAAACGAAGTGACTCCCCCTCGCTGCCCTCCATCAAAGGTTTGTCCGCATCAAGAGCCTGAAAGTTTGATGGCTTGACGGCATGGCGTGGCATTCCCGCAACACGCTTCGTCCGGTCCAATGAGCCAGGTGCAGGGTTAGTATACTCCCGGAAAAGCTGATTCAAGTATCTTGATTTATAGACCTTGACGCCTTTATCCTCAAAGGTAACTTCATGTGGTGAGTTATCGATTTCGTCGGCAATAGTGTCTTCAAAGTCGACGTCGACTCCAGAGCCTTCAGGATCTCGATGGTTATCTGCAGAATCGCCAGATGCTTCGAGGCCGTAGTTTTCAGCGGTCTCGTCCTCCTCCTGTTGATCCGATGAACGTACAAGGTCACGGCCAAATGGACGGAGAATATCGATGCCAGTCATGTCCCTGGTTGACAGCCGACCCAGAACATCATAAAGCCGGGGACACTCAACTTTGATTCCCTCTCGCCCCGCCTCCCAGCATAGCTCAAGGTTGACGTTACGGACATCTACATCACCCTTCCATGAGCTCGGGTTGATGTGATCAACGCCGCGATCTACCTTGTTTCCGTTGCTTGAGAGTGCGGGGAGTTGAAGCCGTCGGGGGCTTCTATCCCATTCTGGGTGCTTAGCCAGGATTGTGGACACCTCCGTGGTCCCTGTGAGTCGTAGGACCAACTGGAGAACATCAAGGTTTGCATCATTTCCGACCATCGTTCGGAGAATGCCAAAAAGAACCTCCAGCCGATCGGTTCCCAGGAGAATCAACCAGAATTTTCCATCGGGCTGGTCAACAATCGTCTTCGCAACACAGAAGTAAGCATTCTTTATCATAATCATTATGTCTGTGTAGAGCTGATAGGGCATGAGGGCGGCACCCGCCTTGTCTTCTAAGAGCATCGCGAAAAGAAGATGTGCTGCGGAGCTGAGATGGGTAAGCTGTTCAGAGAGAGACATGTCGACACAGATGTAGGGAAAAGTCAAGTGGCGAAACATCCTCCCAATAGTATTGATGGCACAGCGTGTTGAAACGACGACAGGGTCAGTGGAACTTGATGGTGGGATATCCCAGACCGTTTGTAGGAGTTCATAGGCTGTCTTGACGTCTTGTTTGTCGTCCGGTTTTAGCAGATACTCAATCCGCGTTGATGTGAGAGGAGGTTGGTGATCACGAAGGTGTACACGGAGCTTTGCTTGAGTAACATGAACACCGTGAACTGTGAACCCTTTTCCTCGAAGCAAAAGATTGCGGCAGCGCTTGAGGACATGTTTATAGTCCTTGTCAGCGGTTACGTCATTATCGCCAACTTCGAGGTTCATGAGTGGTAGTGGAGCAAGATAGCGATAGATTGGTGAGCTTTTTGAAAGACTCTTCTTGAACGTAAGGCGAATTAAAGCTTCGCCCCGTCGCGATTCACCATCAGATGCGATAGAGATAACTCGGATTTGGTTTTGTGTGGCATCCAGCGCTGTTTGAATCAGCCGAGATTGAGCCTCTCCAGTTTCACGCTTGCAAGAGCCGGATACAAGGATTGGGCGTGCACTATACATGCGGGTATCACCACTGAGCAAACCCAGAGCCCCTACGGTTGCCTATTTATTTTTGGAAGTAAGTGACCACGTGGGAAAGCGCATCAGGAAAACATCATTTTTACCAGGAGCAGATGGAAGCTAGATAAGATCAAGAAGCTGTGGGAGAAAGGTATCTTGTATATCTAAAATAGAAAAAGCGCTTAAAGTTATGCTTTGTACAAGAGGTATGACAAAGCAAGAAAAAGACGCTGTAATACTTACATAGCGAGCGCCAATGCTTCAAAAGCACAAAAAGCTGGAAAAGCTAGGAAAGCTAGGAAAGCTCTGAAAGCGTTGATAAACAAAACNAAAAAAAATTGAGCAGTTATAATAAATGTGTATAAATCATACCACTTCATATTAACGCAAAAA
>JAPEVF010000819.1:5861-19946 GCA_029747585.1 Pleurotus djamor | reverse complement strand
TTCTTTGAGGGTAGCTCGTTTGGCACGACGGAGGGAAAGGGATGAAGTAGAGGTAGACGCGGTTGAGCCTGTGCGCAGAAGATGCCTGGCTTCGAGTTCGATGGCCTGCGAGGTCTCATAGTCGGGGAGGGAGACGGATGGGGTGCCCAGAATTCTATCTGGGCGTCGGAGGGCAGGACCATGGAAGAGGGGAAGCGGGCTCTCCTTGACATT
The DNA here is from genome assembly GCA_029747585.1 of Pleurotus djamor. Classification (NCBI taxonomy): domain Eukaryota; kingdom Fungi; phylum Basidiomycota; class Agaricomycetes; order Agaricales; family Pleurotaceae; genus Pleurotus; species Pleurotus djamor. The sequence continues at coordinate 19,733 of JAPEVF010000819.1, read as the reverse complement.
ATGTGGATCCTGGTTTTCCGAAACAATCATATCCGAGAGCGCAAGCCCTACGAGGATGAGAATGGCATGAACGACGCTGGAGACGGCTTGAAGGAGCGATTATTCTGCAGAGTGGACTGGGGCAATGACAACAGGTGGGAACCCACTTCCATTCCAGGCGGCCTGACCCACGCGAGCAGCGAAAGGCGGATGACACACAGCCTTATCGTAATATACAAATGCAACAAAGGTACACAGAATGCGATATTCTAGAGCTCGACATATTGAGGTCCCCTTTCTTTACCAGAAGTTTTGAAGAAAGATTTCAATGTCCTCAGTCCTCGTTCCCAGTACTGGAGCAGTGTCTTCCCACAAACGGCAAAACTCTCCGTACATATGTCAAGCAACCGCAGACGCATCTCTTGAAGGAAGTTTTGCGGCTGCTGTTGGCCGGCCAAGGGAGAAGGTCGAGACTAATGCCACCAGTTAGTCCCCGGAGAGGAATGGGTAGGGAAAAATAATTACGCGGGCCGTCTTTGTTTCAGGTTCGGAATGACTTGTTTCTCTCCACATGCGTCGGAACTCTTCGACAGCGTCTAGACTTTCACTGAATCTGTACAACGTATTGAACAGTGCGACCACCTCGGCTCGTTGGAGGAGATTGGGGTTAGTATGGGGGCTAGCAGGGTCNACACGTCAAAACCACGACATATTGAACGAAGAAATGGCTTACTTCAAGGCATTTTCATCGAGCTCGAAGAGAATCTTGAGAGCTGTTGCTATACCAGTAGTCTGGACCTTGCCCCATAACCGACATTTGTCACACCCAATGCAGTCCATGATGCGAGTCACGTTTCTGAAATGTGTCTTGAACTCTTCTTTGACGATCTGACCAATAGTGAGCGTTTGACATAATACGGGGGATACCAAAAGACACCTACGTTGGCACTTTCTCCACGGAACAAGACTGTTTCGTCGAATTTCCCAGCAGTTTTCGCGATTCCGATAATATTATTCAGTTTCTCCAGAGTTTCTGCATCTTCTTCGTGTGTGCCAGTTGAGCAATAGTCATAGACAGAGAGGTACGGAGAGATTCTCGCTACTGCACGAAGTAGTAGGACGGTGTTGAAGTAGATATATTGTAATCGTTCGGGACTAGACGCGACACGCTGGATGAAGCACTGTAGATCTGGATACTTGGACAAAGTCAGCGCTGGAGGACATGGTGACAGAACGCGACCTCAACATACCCATTGACCAGTAGATTGGTTGAAATATTCATGACAGATGTGTGTAGATATCGACGCGTGGAGACCAGAGACAACTTTGTAATAGACGCGTTTCTCTAGGCACTGTTCATTCGGCTCTGTGCCGTCTTCACGGAGTACTTCGGTCATGGAGTCCGGCATACTGACGAGTCCAGGCGACTTCGATGACATGACGTTAAGCTCGGACAAGCCGAAACAGTTCTCCTGATAGATAGCTTTCCAGACATTATGTGCGGAAACACCAGCGTATCCAGTAAAANCGTTCGGGGACCAGTGAGAGGTCGAAGTAATCACCCTCGGTATTATCGTCGAGGAAGCAAAAGTCTGAGTCGCGATAGTAGCAGCCAGGTAGTTTATGAGCCTAGGTGGGATGTAAGTGAGGTATTGGGCAAGTTAAAGACGCGACGTGTACCTTGTCGATAGAAGCGGGATCAATTTTACTGAGGGCCGCAGCGCGCCACCGTTCTGGTACCTCGCTCTGAGTGGGTGTGAGAGAATGAACTGGGAATACAGAATGATGGGGTACGCACTTCGTCAACAGTTGTTATTGCACACTGAATATCTTTACAGGAGCCTGGTACTTCCCAAAAGGGACATTCCCTGTACAAGTCAACCTGGACGGGATGTAAGATATGTGGGTGTCAATTTGAGGAGTATAAATACCTGGAAATATTTGAAAAAGGGCATGCGGACGAGTTGCTTGAGGTTGGCGAACAAGTCTTCATTTACACTCTCTACTGTCTCGTAGTCGCAAGAGGTAGTTTCGATTGGACCTGTCGGCTGAGGGAATGATGAGCCTCGGAAAACGTGCGGGGAAGTAGTCTAGAAGACACACAGGAGCGTGGCAGGCAGGGACCTTTACAGTCTGATGATTTAGGACATCCTGGATCGGCCCCTCTCTGACAAGACTATTTGAAAGAAACGAGCCGGAGCCATGGACGAAGATGGGATAGAGGTTGAAGAGGAGAGAGAGCTGTAATGATCTGCAGAGGATCATTGTGGGTGGAGGTGGTGGATGAGAAAGCGGGGGAAGGGCATTGTATAAGTCTCCCGTGTCAGCCAGTCATCGCCCGTATTCCACGTCGACGATGTTCTAGGAGCCCGACGTCACGTGAGCGGACGCATCCAGCTCACTCGAGATTCGAGTCTCCGTTTGACCTTCTCCAGAGTCTCAGTCTAGAGTCGAGCATCTGCGAGACATAAGTAATGCTTTGGTTATGACATTCAGCTAAGATACAGTGCCAGCAGTGGGCAGCACAACTGTTGTGATCTTTTTTACGAGGGACATGTTTTCACACGCTTTTACGCGACATTGGGGCGTGTCCTGACGCCAGCTTCAAACTCATACCCCATCCACTTTCTTCTCTCTCTAATTTTTTTCGAGCAACGTCGACGGTTTCTTTCTCGTCGTCGTGCAGGTTATTACTCCCCGTCAAAGGCTATTCGACTAACGGACTTCTGGTGCAATGGCCACCACTCCGCTCTCCGCTGCTGATCTTCAGGTACATCCTCATCGTTATCCACGTTTTATCTGCTTTTCAACGTAAGTTGGAACAGAAAAAGCACAATCTCGAAGGTGCCCCAGACCCCTTCCCTTCTCTGAACGACACCCCGGTCAAGGCTGCGTCTTCGTCTACTTCCGCCAGGAAGGACTTGGACACAGAGTCTCATACCGCCTTTCCTTCGCTAGGCGCACCCGCTTCCAATGGCGCGGCCAAAACCGCCTGGGGTGCAGGTCCTCGTATCAAGCCAAGTGCAGTCAAGACCAACTACGTGTCCGACTCGTTCACTCTTCAGAGTGTGGACTTGTCTACCGCAGGAAAGGACGGCAAACCAACGTCCCTTGGTGAAATCATGAGGCAGGTTATGGGAAAGTTCAAGGTCAAGTTGGAGGCGTCCGCCAACCAAAAGTCTCGTCAGACCACCTTCCATATCAAGGCAGAGTCCCAGAGGGAATTGGACAAGGCTAAACGCTCTCTCCTCGCCCTGCTCAGCCCCGTCGTCACTCGCATTCTTCAGGCTCCTGCTTCCACTATCGCGACAATCATCGGTCCCAAGGGTGAGTACACGTGTTCACCCGTTTAGACCCTAGCCGAAATTCATCTTCCAATAAGGCGCGACTTTGAAGCAGATCCGTGATCAAACTGGTGTCAAGGTCGATATTCCCCCGAAGGATAGTTTGGCTCCTCCCGCGACAAACGGAGATGCCAGCGGTCACTCATCTGGCAAGGCGTCTCCCGCTCAAGATCTCGCGGACGAAGACGAGGAACCTCTCGTTCCTATCACRATCAGCGGCGCTGAACCCCTCGTCTACGAAGCACAGGCCCTTTTGAACCAGATCATCTCGCAGAAGACGTCCAAGACTACTCAACGCGTCCGTGACATTCCGGAGCACATCCTACCCTTCGTTATYGCTCGCAAGGCYGTTTTCGTCGCTGCAGCGGAAGGTGTAGATGTCACTCTGCAGTTGAACCAATCTGCTAGGGAAATCACTGTTTCTGGTGATCGCGCAGCCGTGACTCGCGTCATTGACTCTATCAAGTCCACCATCGAGGGTCTCAAGACCGAACTCACGTCCATCAAGTACCCTTTGCCTAAACGCCAGCACCGCTTGTTCATAGGTAGCGCGGCTGATCAGATCATGGCTAAGAGCAAATGCGCTGTCGTACTTCCCAAACCCGATGAAGCCACTGAGGAAATCCAAGTTTGGGCTGCACCTGCGGATATTGGGAGCGCYGTCACCGCCGTCATCACACAGGCAACTTCGCAATAYATCGCACAAGTGCCTCTCCCTGGTCCCGTCGAYATGGCRAAGCGTTTGGTCACCTATCTCGTGCGCATTTCTTACGTCAAGAGCGTCATTGCAGAGCATCCCGACGTGGCTATCCATCTTCCCACTCAAGCTGCTCTGGAGTCTGGTCAAAAGCCTAACGTAGACATTGTTGGACAGCAAGCTGCTGTTGAGAAAGCTGCTGAAAAGGTTAAGGCATTCTTCGCTACTCTCGGTGACTCCTGTACTGTGGTTCCTGTGGATTGGTTGGTTCATCGTGCCCTCCAAGGCAAGAACTCCAAGAAGTACGCCAAAACACATCTCCAGACGGTCCAGGCATCATGCTGACAATCTCTAATCTAGATGGAAGCAACTCTACGAAGCTCACAATGTTCACGTCTACTTCCCTAACGAGACTGCMGAAGACTCTAATGTGTTCCTCGTCTATGATGGCTCTGGCTCCGCTGCCGATCGCAAGGCACACCTTGAACAGGTTTYCGGAGAGGTAGCCAARTTGGCCAAAGACGTAGCTGATGTCCAGAGTCAGACTATCACTGTTGACAAGAAATGGCAYGATGCTGTCGCTGGGCCCAGTGGCACAACTCTGAACGCGTACGTTCTCTCCGTTGCCTTTCATCGATGAGAAGGACTCATCAGTGTCAACAGTATCATCGGCGAGGACAAGGCTCTTTCGATCAAAATCGGTGCTGAAGTTGGTGATTCCACAACTGAGGATGTCATCCAGGTTCGCGGTACTCGTACGGACGTCGACAATGCCATCAAGCGGATTCGTGAAATCGTTGAGAGTGCCAAGAACGACGAGATCATCAACAGCTACGTATGTCTCAACCCTGGTTGGTATTGATTCTTTTTGTTTGGCTGACCCACTCATTTTCAGTCCACCGAATTCGAGATTGATCGAGAATACGTCGGACGCGTTGTTGGTTCTCATGGTGCTGGAATCAACAAGCTCAGGGACCAGCTTGGTGTTAAGGTYGATGTCTTCGATGAACARGACGCGCAGGAAAAGGACAGCGCGAAGAAGAAGAAGCCCGCTCACCAGAAGTCTAAGGTCAAGGTAGACGTAYARTGCTCCATTCGTCATCCCTGTTTACTGAACACCTTTTGCCTAGATTACCGGACGCAAGGAAAATGTTGAAGAGGCTAAGAAGCGTATTCTTGTCCATGTGGAAAGAATGGTAATGCTYTCCATCAATCCATTCTTTTCCTTGGCCTGCGATTTCTGATACCTTCCTTGACAGGCTGATGAAACCTCGGAAATCCTCAAAATYCCTGCYCAATACCATCCATCCCTCATTGGYCAGAGTGGCAAGTATGCCATYCGTCTGGAAGAGAACTACTCGGTCAAGATYACGTTCCCCCGAGCGAACGGKGATGCTGAGGGTAAGACCCGYGAGCAACTCAAAGCTGATGAGGTCTTGGTCAAGGGTGGCAGGAAGGGTGTTGCAGGAGCAAAGAAAGAACTCATGGATGTTAGTCGTGATCCTGTTCATTGTGTTTCTYCATTTCATGCTCATGTCTTSACSYTATATAGGCTCTCGAGTTCGAGATGGCTTCTAACGAGGTCATCAAGTTCAGTGTTCCGAATCGTTCTGTTGCGCGGATTCTCGGTAGAGGCGGCGTTACCATCAACGAGATTAAGGACAACACCGGCGCAGCTATTGATGTCGTCAAAGCCGCGGACAATGGGCCCAAYGCCACCACYCAAATCACTCTCCGGGGTACCAAGGCAGCGATCACMGAGGCYAAGGCAGCTATWCTTGCTATCTCCGAGTCGGTGGTCGAGGAGGTCACKGAGACGATCACCATTGAGAACAAGTTCCACCGCAAYATCATCGGCGCTGGTGGCAAGGGTCTCAAGGAATTGTTCRCCCGGGTCGGTGGTCCCTCYGATCAGAGAGCTCAGGCYGGTCTTGTTCGTTTGTGAGTAGTCACATCATCGTCCCGTTTAYGCTCCACTCAYGTTTGGCACTAGCCCTCGTCCCGGTGAACCCTCGGAYGCTGTCGTTCTTCGAGGCGAACCCAAGCTTGTTCAGAAGCTCAAGGCGGAGCTTGAGAAGGTCGCTGCGGAAGTCCGTGATCGGGTGGTCCTTGGTGTTGACATCCCAGCTGCCCAGCACCGAGCTCTCATTGGTCGCGGTGGTCAGAACCTCAACGATCTGGAAAGTCGAACTGGCACYCAAGTGCAATTCCCCGGCTCTCGGTCTTATGGTCAAGTCGGCGAACCGGACAACGCGGAGGAGCTCAAAGACGTAGATCCTGTCAACATCATCAAAATCTCGGGCCCCCGTGCTGCTTGCGAAAAGACTATCGAGATCCTCAAGGTATTTACGCTCTGCTATGTCTACTCCTTTCATTCATTTCAATTGTGTTTCAGTCTCAAGTTAAAGCACCACCCGCGGAGGCTATAACCGATACTGTCGATGTCCCCTTGAAGTATCACCATGCTATTTCCCAGCAAGGCCAGTTCTTCCGCAACTTGCGCTCCATTGGGGTTCACGTTGAGCAGTCCGCTCAGCCCCAGAAGTCTGCTGTCCCTTCGCGCCCGGTCAACTCCGAAGCACCTACGGCTCGCATTGACGACGTGGAAGAAGACACTGAATCTGGCATTCAATGGGAGGTTATCCCGAACTACCAAGATGCTGAAGACGGCGACTCGACATGGACCCTCAAGGCTCGCGACCAAGCTGGGTTGGAGCAAGCTCTTAAGTCCATCAACGACGCCATTACTCAGGCCCAAAAGATGTCTCACGTCGGATTCTTGACTCTCCCTGACCGCTCCAGCTTCCCCAAGATCGTCGGTACCAAAGGATCTAACGTCTCTCGCCTTCGTGTTGAAACTGGTGCTGATATCACTGTCAGTCGTGAGACCAGCACCATCGTCATCATCGGTACGCTTTCCGCAAAGTATTCATGGTTATCTATCGACTAAAGCAACTTATAGGATCTGAGGATGATATCATCGCAGCGAAGGACGCTATCCTTCGCATGGTCTCCCAATCTGGACGCAACCCTCGCCGCAACCACGATTAAAATGCTGTATCTAGAGTAGCTTTTGGAATAATGTGGATCATCCGGTTTTTTGGCTTACAACTTATGCTTGCTACTCAAGGATTGCTGAGTACTTACGATATGCCAGTATGTTCATGTTGAAGGTAACCTAAGCACTACATCGGGACCCCATCTACGTCCGCATCGCCTTCATCCATCGGTTCGCCGTCTACGTCTTCCTCCATCGGTGTACCATCCAAATCACCTTCCAATTGTTCGCCATCAACATCGTTCATTACCTCTCCATCGATATCTTCATCGGCCAGAGGTTGACCATCAATGTCGATGGGGTCACCATCCACGTCGCTGCCTTGGTCCATTGGCTCCCCGTCTGACTGATCGACTTCAGATTGTTCAACAGCCATGGCTGGTTTGAAAGAGCTAGACTTGAAGCGAGAAGAAAAAGCAGCATCCTCCGTAACGACTGTCGCCGCTGCCGAACTGTCCTCCTTCGACAATGGCGCGTCCTCGATGGTAGCACCTTCAAGCCTTTGTCTGAGCTCTGCAGTAAACTCAAGAGGAAAGACGATCCAATCCTCCCAGACATCGACCACTGAGGTAATCTGCTTCTTGAAAGTTTCGGCGGTTATGCGTCCAGGGAATGAATGATAAATATTTGCGAGGTGGTCGAAAACTAGTCCCAGACGAGACTGGAATTCCTGACGGAATCTCCATGCGCTAGGAACTGAAGCGGCCGAGTTGTGTAAAATGTCGCAGATCAAATGCAGACGAGCCACTTTACGTGGCACCGGCGTGCCCTCCACAAGAAGGGAGGTAATAATAATTTCTGAAACCTATAGAGCAGGCTTGGAATTGTCAAATGTAATCAGACCAAGTAGATCCCGCACCTCGGTAGCAGCCTCGGCGTGCTCAAGGCTGAAAGCCATACACCTAGCCAACTCGCCGCGCTTGCCAGACATAGCCCGAAGCATGGCCTCAAATCGTTTCCGTGCCAATTTCCCTAGAGCCGTCTTGCGAGTGCGTTCGCGTTCCGATTCTTCAGCGGAGTCAGTGGAATACACCGAATTATATCCCTTCACGATGACATTAGTTTTGGCGAGAGGGTTGCGAGGGTAAACATTATACCTCGTCATCGAATTCTGGGTCTAAAGACCTGTTGCTCTCAAGAAGTCCTTTGTAAAAAGCGTGACGGCGATGCTGTTTCCATAGGTTAGGTGTGATTGACTGATAAGAGGGAAGATATACTTGCATGCCTATTTGTCAAGAAAGTGTACTTGGGATTGTTCACCTCTCGTTCCTTCAAGCTAGCCTCATACTTGTCACCGTGGTCCTTGACTTCCCCAGCAACCACACGGATGAATGTATCCGTGACGGCTTCATCTTCGGGCGTTTGCTGGCGGACTGGACTGCGAGACTGGCGACGGCGCGGCGAGCGACTGCGTGAGCGAGAGTATCGTTTCCGACCATATGAGCGTCCGGGTGACCGGCTCCGAGACCTGCTTCTTGAATACGAGGGGCTGCGATGCCCGCCTCGTCGGTGACGGGGAGGACTGTCACTCCGGCTACGACTTCTGCTATGACGCGGGCTATCGTCGAACTTGCGGCCTTGTTTGAGTGGAGCGACTACGAGTATTGTTGAGGATACGCAAAGACACGACTAGATAGGCATTTCATACCATACATTGGCTTCGCAGCGATTGGGACAGCTTTGCTCCATCCTACGCGCAGGACGGAACCACCCCAGTCAAGACCATCGAATTCACGTAGAGCATCTTCAGCATCTTTACGCTTCATGAAGGAAACAAAGCCACTGAGTCCGGCGTTTTTGCTTTTGCGAGAGGCAGTCATGTCAGCACCAGGACCGATCGTAGCATCAGTGCGGGGCCACATGATCTTGACCTAGTGGCGGAGGAATGAAAGTGGATTCTATGGAGCAGTATGGGAGCACGTACGGAGCCGACAGGTCCCACTTTAGCGAAGAACTGACCGAGACTCTGCTCAGACACATTTGGTGGGAGATTGGCCACGAAGACATTTGATGTCTAGACATCTGTTAGCTAGCAAAAAGGGAGGAAACGGTCGAAACTTACCTCTGGGTCTCCTCGATCGCGACTCCCACTCTGTCCTTCGTATGCTGCGCGGGCGAATGTATGAGTGAGATGGATGTCTATAATGTCAAATACATACCAGCCATAGCCGTAACGGAACGTCCACCACGGGCTATATTGCAAGCATTACACAACGGATAACACCTTGAAAGGTTCAACTAAACCTACCATAACGCGAAAACTTTGCCTCCCGTTCAGCTTGCTCTCTGCCAATTTGACCAATTCAGTTGCGAACAACCATGCCAAGAAGTAAACTCACCTTTTGATCTCCTCGAGGAATGCATCCATAGCTCGTTTCCCCTTCGGTTTGGGAGCAGATGCCGGTGGGGGAGACTTAACGGAAATTTCGTCAGTTGGATGGAAGGGCCCAAAGGATATGTTCAGCTCACCGCACGGGCTGCGAATGACGGAGCTGACGACCGCGAAGGCCCACTTTCAACCTTGGACGTTCCGTAGACAGCTTTAGAGTCCCCAGCCTTGACGAACCCAGTGTTCCGTGTACTTTTCGAGGCTCCATCTCCATAAAATTCCATGAACTCTTGATAGGTTTGCTCCGCGAACTCTGCCTCTTCCCGTTTCTTAGCCTCAGCAGCCTCTTGTTCCTTCTCCCTCTTTGACTTCCGTGCCGATCCAGTAGCATACTGGGATGCCTTGGAAATGTCAACCTTTTTTTTGCTGATGTTTAAATGAAATGGTAAGAGAGACGTCGGAAAGAAGTAAAGGGTGCTATCCATCGCACTGGAAACGAGGGTTCGTCATCGTCATTATCGAAGAAGGCCGCTAGTTTTGATTTGGTCTTATCCATTCTTCTGGGAACAGTTCAAGGAGTAGAGATAGCCGTGTGGTGGGATGGATGTGAACTTCAACGAATGTGTGACTGGAAGGGGCGCGCCTCGGCGCCTCCGTTCCAAATCCAGGCAGGTAGACAGGCTCGTGGGCGTCGTGGAAGAAACATTGTACCCTACTGACCCTACACTTCCAAAGCGACTGAGTACTTGCCCATAGCTGCGCATCCTCACAGGCACTTCACCAGACGAGCCTCGAAAGCCAAGTACTTTATTGCATTTTGCCGAATAGGCTCTCAGTAGTCTCGCGACAGATTCAATCATGGCTGCGGAGACCAGACCCGGGAGTAGTACGCATGCTTGTGGCGTAGACCCGACGAAGGGCTGACGAAGGAGGAAGTAAACCAAGATATACATACTATTGCGCACCCCATAAATTACAGATCAGCACCTCACTCTATGCATCAAGCACCAAGAAGGTCAACATATATGTTGCATTACATCATCATGTTAGCCAGACCACCCTGCACGTAGGCCATGGGTTTCATGGGCGGATGTGGCTTCGCCTCAAATTGGGTGTAATCGAGGGAGCCCGCCGAATCTATCCGGATCTGCAAAGCGAGGCATGAGCTGAAAGTGCAGTCGGAATTAAGGCATTCGCAAGTTCTTACAAAGGCCCCCTTGTTGCCAGCTTGGTCGACATAATTGGGAGCGGAGAATACCTGGACAAAAAGGCATTAAATGAGATTGAATACAACACAACTTTTGATGACAATCTTACCGTCGTACAGAGGCCATCATGTTCGACCTCGTAGCCGTCTGCACGTTTATGAGTAACAACCCAGGATCTGCGGAATAGAAGACCTGCTTACTTTGGCGAACTTCATGGCTTCGAATTATCCCAGATACTTTGTTAAGTGTACACCACCGTTTCGTCACATCCGGTCCAAATGCAATGCCAACACCCTAAAAGAGATAAAGAAGAAAGTCAGTAAAACCAGAAAGAAACACAGTATCCGACGCCTACGTACACGCTTGCTTGGGCCTCGGCCAGGCAACTCTTGAGGATCTGTCCAAAGCAACTATACCCGAAAAGCTGTTAGCAACAAACAAGTCGCCCTCGGATACGCATTAAACACTTACCTCGCCTAAGCGAGCGAGCGCAGATAAGAATCAAGCGAACAAGTCAAACATCACGTCAAAGCGGTATAAATCGAAACCACAACTTACACATCAAACCTTCCTGTCCGGGTTGACGACCGATGCGGTCTATCTTTTCTATGTCATCGAGTTTCACGTCATCCTTGCTGAACAATCCGCCATGGACAACGAAGTATCGCTTGCGGCCTTCCTCGGATAGGATGGCATTGGGTTGGATCGGAGGCGGTGGAGGTTTGGTAGCGCTTATCAGCGTCGCCAAAGGTACTGCGCAGTGAATTATGATATGTAAGGTGGAGATAGTCGTGCAATATAAAGCCAAACTGACATTCAGTGAATACGTGTGCGAAGAGCTGATTTGGATAAGATACTATGAACACAGCCTGAATGACAGATTGTGAACAGACTTACCTTGTATGATTGTTCCCCATGTTTGTGCTTGGCTTCGCCTTCAAACCCGTACGTTCGGTTCATTTCTTTTGCTTCATGATTGCCTCGGTTGATGTACATGTATTTTGGATAAAGCCCTAAAAAGAATAGAGTAATTAAGCCTATTAAATCCACAACATCGGCGAGGGCGATGACTTACATTTATATGCAAACGCCGTCAGAATCACCTCGATCGACCATGACCCTCGGTCTACCAAGTCCCCATTCATCAACAGATAATTCTTCTCCGACGGTTCACCCGTAAGAGAGTACAGATGTAACATATCATAGAATTGACCTATCCACGTCAAACATCAGACGCTTAACACAGAGAGACAGATACCCCTTCCATCCAAATTGAACCACACTCACCATGAACATCCCCAATAACATTCATAGAAACGCCCTCTGGTACATCYACGTACACCAAGCTCTTCTCTTTGATAAACTGCTCGTGTGCGCCTAGGACAATTTCCCATACGTATCGTTTTGGTAGGGCCTTACCATCCTTGAACCATTGTATCATTCCTTGGACGAACTCATCGGTGATGGAGTATTTTCCACCGTCTAGAACAGGTAGTCGGGGTCCAGAATAGCCTTGATCGACTTCGCAGCCACCTAGAAAGGTCTYTRAGAACCACACAWRGAGTTWGAGAAGGGAGGAYGNCCKACCTTCCGCGATGATCTCATAGCAACGCTCTATAGGGCTTTTCTCTCCTTCCATCTCAATAGCCTTACAAAAGGAAACGCTCCACAGTCAGCATCACGTCGCGATTCCAACAAGAANNNAACGAACGAACCTTTTCGAACTCGATCTTCCGTATTAACTTCTGCGTCGCGACCATCTGCTGCCGGACAGTATCATTTTTCGGTTCCAACGCGAGGATTTTCTTGAAATCTGCGATCGCAGACTGTGGTTTGAGTATCTGGAGGTAACATGTCGCGCGTCTGYCCGATCGTACGTGAGGTGAGCTAYACTGYTTGRTAGAAGACGCGAGTTATCTGACCGGTAGTATGCCTTGGCGTATTTCGGATCGACCTCTATGGCTTGTGCTGYGTGGATCGAAGGTTGAGCTTGTGAGCTATGAAAGTAGGCATAGAAGTTGATGAACACACGCACTGGCATCACCCAGAGCATACCCATACTCCTCAAGTTTCATCCGYGCATAAGCTCGATTACTCCACAGTATAGCATCTCTCGGATTCTTCTGTATCGCATGCGTATACAAATCCACAGCCGAATGRAAGTCATGACCTATAGATKATCAAACCAAACGTTCAATAGTTCATAGTTCAAATCCATCGAACACCAAGCTATTCAGATCAAGTCACACAACAAAAAACCCAAACACACAACTAACTTGTAAAAGCCTTGTTAGCTTCCGCCTTGATCTTCATAGCCTCAGATCTATCTTCGTCCGTGACTTCGACATTGATGTCGATATCCCGCAGCGTCAATGCCTGCAGCTGCGGGGAGGGCACTGACGATGGCGGTGTCGAACCCGAGTCCGACGTGCTGGATCCCGAGGCGGAAATATCGGTGTCGCTCATGATTTGGAAAAAAGGGCCTGAAAGTTTAGAGGTCCGTGATGATGATGATGTATGTATGTCCTTGCGATGGGATGGGTCTCACGATCAGACTTTCCTTTCTAACAGTGCGATGTCAGGGGTATATATCAAGATTCGATTGAGGCTTGTGGTTAATCCGCTACTACTAGTTAAGGTATTATGGCTGGTGAGGTYCTCCAACTACGGTATTTCCTAGTGAGTCAAGTACGCATACCCCTCCGAGCGGTGGTGTTTCATAAACGAACGTATGTGGGTGAAGGAGTGTGGGAGTCGAAATGAGCGACNNTGTGGTTATTTAAGAAATACTTATAATCTATTGCTTTGTCCGTGTGACGCTGGNNTATCCATTGCTTANWGCGTGTAATCTGTCTAGAGGTTCAAGCAGATATCGAGGTTGAAGAACTTGCCCAGACGGAGGGTATGGTCGTAGGCGTTCTTATTCTGTAACCAGCCGTTGAGTAGCTGGTGAAGACTGTTGACGTGTCAAAAGTCAGTCAAACGCGCATGATTTCGAAGCACGTCGTATGATGACTCACTAGTCCAAGTTTTGTTGGCAACGGCAACAACCCGAGTGAGCAGCTTCTTTTGCTTTCTCCTACGAATCCCAGTCACGTCAGCGGTGATTCGGGCAAGGGGGACCCACATGATGTTGACGTACCGCAGTCATACCAGGGAACCAACCGTTGTACGCGCCCAAACTCTTCAACAAGTCACCACCGTTGCGGTTGAGGGTATCGGCAAAGAACCGGGCTGCAGTCCGAATGTTGAAGTCC
>JAPEVF010000818.1:0-19982 GCA_029747585.1 Pleurotus djamor | reverse complement strand
CGTCGGTGTCTGGGGAAAAGACGATTCTGCGAGGCGGGCCTTGGAGGAAAGCTGAATCAACTCTGACACGAAGAGTTTCAAGCAAGGGGAATTGGTGCTGAGAAAGGCCAGTCAGCTCGTCCAAGGATCTGGGCAACACGTCGAATTCCTTCAATTGACCGGGGTGCCCAAGAACGAGTGCGACCAGCTTCGCATCATCATAGCAGTATGGATATGACTGTGTGCGATAGTATAGTGGTGCCGATTTTGCGCGTTCGAGGAAAAGTTTCGCAAGGTCCAAACTGGTACGGTTGTATATGCAACCCCACATTCGGGGGTTGCTCAAAGCCGTATTCCGCCACAATCGACACACTTGAGTCACGGATAGCCAGGAATAAGGTTTGCTGCCGGTGGTCGTAGTAGTCGAATCGTGTTTCGCGAGAGCCATGTACTCGAAAATGGTGCAAAGGACCTCAGGTGGTAACCTTGAAACTAGGAGCAGGCGAGCGTTCCGGTATTGCTCGAGAACATGTATGTCGTTGCGCATGTCCGAAAGTTTCTTGTCAACCTCTTCAATGGTCGGCGCAGTGTCGAGAAAATCCATGACGGATAGCATTGTTTTTGGCAAAGTTGCTATTAGACGCGTTCCCTGCGTGGTCAAGATCAAAGCTCGCTTCTCACCAAAATAGGGATTAGGGAGGATTAATTTAGGGGCCCATAGCAAAGCTTGGGGTTAGCATGGGGTAATTTGGACGTTAAGCTGCGCCTACAGAGACAGAGTGCTTCTTAGATCGAGTGGAAGCTAAAGACTGTTAGCCTTTGACTTTGTCGTGACTAAGGATGTAGTAGGATTTTTAGTATTGCCACCTCCGTGGCAGGGTGGTTTGTCGTGTCGATGATGTTGCTTTGCTGTTTATCATGTATCTTGTCATGATCACAGGAGACCACTACAGTTTGGCCCGAACTTGGAGCGGTAGAATTCAGAGTAGTCAGCAAGTGGTCAACGCCTCGCAATGAGATTATTTATGACAAAAATTCAGGGTATACTCCTGGACCCATTGCAGAGTGGTTTCGCGCAGATGTGTATTTGTCAAGTCTCTGTGGCATTGGAATAGATCAATTCGCACGAAGCTACTGTTCTTATTCGGAGGAACCAAGGGTGCATTCCAGTGAGGGAACTTCTGCTTGAAATGTCTCCACGAAGTTTGGCGCAAAGGGCCCGTTATAACTTTTGTTGAGCCGCATAACCTCGATACCAGCGTTGACGTTGATGGCCCGACGTTTTCTCAATGCCTTCAGCAGATCCTTAAAAGTCCGATCACCACTTTGAGGATAGACGTGAGCGAAACGTTGCACGTCGACACGGTTCAGTGATGGCAAGGCAAATGGGATACGAGTGTATGACGGACTTTATCGGACAATATTATTGTGTTTGGAGATGTTCATGAAAGTTCACTGTGAATCACCACGAATCACCGTGGAAAAACATGAATGACCATGAATAACCGTGAATGTCAGTGAAAAAGTCGTGAACCGTCGTGATCGTGAATGAACTCAGATGAAGCGCTATCGTGATCACCGACGATCACGATGCCATCATGAACGACCGCCATGATGCTCTGACGTCTGCCCAGATAAATCTGACCCTGTTCTCCTCCTAAGTTCCTCCTAAACTCGTGTCGGCCGCAAAATTTTGGCCTAAAAGTTTCCACTCCCCACTCAACGAGCGAGTTCCTTCTCTAGTCTTGCATACCTCATGTCCACCCGCAGTAACTGACATTACTTAGTCCTTTACATTGCCCTGGACACATTTGGTGGACCAGTCTGCAGTGTTTGTACCGAGGTACTACGTGCTTTCCCTTTTGTCCACGATATTAGCCCTAAACGCTAAACCCTGAGGCCTGAAGCTTGAAGGCCTGACCAGCTAGTCCAGAAAGTACTTAATATCTACAGAAGCCCTCAGAGGGAAGTGACAATCACCGACGACGTCATCCATGGACTTGTTCGGGGCCGAATGCTGGTCCTTTTCACGGCGGTTCTTGAACACTCATGGACATTCACTGCCGTTCACGATTTTAGAGCTCTTGGTATCTCAGTCATCGTGAATCACGATGAACGGTTTATGAAGCTCAGGTTGGTTCACGCTGGTTCACGATTATTCATGACCATTCACGACCATTCATGGCAATTCATCGTGATTCACGGTGACTCACGATGAACGGTCATGAACCTCATAATATTGTCCGAAGGAATCCGTCATACGAGTGCCCCGACGAGCCTTAGTAAACTGCGTCTTCGTCGGAACGTCCATCAAAAGGATAGGGAGGTCCTTGATGTGTGGAACGTGGAGTTCTTCGACACTCTCCAAGGAACGCAAAAACGTTTTCAGCGCGTCTTTGTCGCAATATGCCTCCCGACAACGATCACTCTCAAATCCAAAATCGAGAACGTTTGGCGTATTCCCCGGGAGAAATGAGAGGAGGATGTGAGTCGCTGAGTAATCGCACGGATTGCGCAGCGTCAGCGTCGATGATGGCAGGTCTGGGTCGACACTGGAATTGGAACCGGGTGTAATGATCATTGAATTTATGAGCTCATCGCCGTAGTGGGTTATTTTCAACTTCGTGTTCCAGTTTGCTTCGGAACCGGGCACTAAGGTATAGAAAGCATGGGAAATAGTGGAGACGACATCGTTGGACGTGAGGCAGGCAGTAGAACCATGGCATACTACGGCAGTGACTGATTGGAGGCCAGGGCAACTAAAGTTACCAAGCATCAACAAGACACGAGGGTCCTTTGCTTGGAGACAAAGCTTCGTTAACTTCGGAAGTTCAATTGAGAGCTCTGAGAGATCCGCCGGAGCACCCGAGAACTCGAGCGAATAAACGAGCTCCAATGATTCGAGGTACTTCATTTCCTTCAAAGCGAGCATAACATCAAACATCTGCAGCTGAGGACCATCGTGAA
The DNA here is from genome assembly GCA_029747585.1 of Pleurotus djamor. Taxonomy (NCBI): domain Eukaryota; kingdom Fungi; phylum Basidiomycota; class Agaricomycetes; order Agaricales; family Pleurotaceae; genus Pleurotus; species Pleurotus djamor. The sequence goes on along the minus strand of JAPEVF010000818.1, from coordinate 17,036 downwards.
AATCGTATTCGACCCTCAAAGAACGAAGTTGGGAGAGGAGGGGGTACGAAAGTTGAAGCAACGATTGTGTAGCTTGACGTGCCGCAACGACGCGGCGACATTGGAATCTGTATTGCTGGCAAATTCAAACACTTTTGGTGCTTTGGATTTGAGGTCTAAGATTTCGAGACGCGGTGCATTCAAGGTTTCGAGCAGGGGAAACCAATCGGGAGAAGAACTGGGGTAGTACGCCAATCTTATCTCCTTCAGACGACCGTTGCAAAGCCACAGCGCAACAGTTTCTCGGCGAGAAAGAGCCAGAAGCGACCAAAGATACAATGGTGCCGTCTTTGCACGTTCAAGAAAAATTCGAGCCAGTTCCGGTTTGGTGTGAGCGTAGATGTGACCCCATAACCGAGGGGTGTTTAGTGCAACGTTTCGCCATAACCGGCAAACACCAGTGATGGAGAACCAATGACCATATCGCTTCGAGGGATACGCCGGCGTTTCTTCAGGCTTTGCAGTTTGAGCTACGTGCTCGAAGATGAGGGAGAGAACTTCAAGAGGCAAGCGCGACACGACGAGGAGACGTGCATTCTTGTATCCCTCGAGAAGACGAATTTCTTCACGCAATTCTTCAATTTTCTGTGCAACTTCTTCGACGGTCGGAAAGGTGTCCAAGAATCGTGCAATCGCAGACATTTTACGCTTGAGCCTCGGAGGCCAGGCCTGACGTAGTAATGGCAGTCGAGTGACTCGAGTCAGACTACCTGGCACGTGGAGCCTAGGAGGCTCCTAACCGCACAGCTGCAGAAAATGACAAACACAGAAGCTCATACCCTCCACTAAGTAATCGAGGGCACGGTGAGACTTTCCTTCGACTAGAGCTACTATCGGGGCAAGTTCCCTTTGTTTCTCAGTGGTCGCCCGTGTATCCAATCGTGGGACTAGCATGATGGATCAGCCCCAGGTGAGTGATCGAATCGTTTCTATCATCCTGCTACTTCTCCACTGATGGAACCGGTATCGAACTGCTCTCTAACGACAAAAATATCTAGTGAGATACATCAATCTCGCCATTGATCGTAGTTTGCTGGATATACCGCTCCGGTTAACTTCAATAATTACTTAGTTGCTTTCTCATATTTTTTAACATCAGTTACAAAGCCGCTGACAGGAAGCCCCAAGATTCAAAGCGACCGCCAACGATTCCCCGCGACCAGAGAGCTAAACGCCCACAGAAAGGGATGGAAAACTTCGCCGGGACTCCGAGTCGCAACCCTCTCAGATCAATTTCAATCTTGGGGAATCGCTGAGTACGTCGGCTTCCTGTCGGGAACTTACATCTCCTCCCCAACGGTATCTAACCCAAGGCTCCCACTGTACTCGAACACTGGGGCTGCGACAGCGGTGGAAGTTCGCCGGGCTGGGTCACTTTAATCAATCTGACTTTACTCCAAAGCGTCGTGAGTTCGATCCGTTGATATCTAGTCTCGAAGAACCATTGGCATCGGCTGAATTTGGGCTAGTCAACGATGGCAATGCAGGGCTTGCTTTAACTGGGGTAGGCAGCGTAGGCGCTACTGCTCTTGGGGGAGTACTCTTGAGATTTTGAAAGCTTAGTTACCCCATGGATGTAGACGTAGACGAAGCATCGAAGCATGGATGATAAGCGCTCCTGTCTCTTCTTTCAGGGGAATGATCGGTGGCGGTGCACGATCGTGTTCAACCTGTCATCGAAGCGCTGAATGGAAAGTTTCTATGGACAGGAATAGGCTAGGACCCAAGTTAAGCGCCCCCTGCCAAAATATCGCAGGTCGTCCTTCGGGGTTTGAACTGAGTGACCGACAGTGTGGCGCCTGCCAAATTGCTGCGATGGGCGACTGCGGGGCTTGCGGAGTATGAATCGATGAACCGACAGAGTGGCGAGTCGATGAATGACAGGAAGAAGGGACCAGGGGCCGACTCCTATACTATTGGGAGACCTTGTCTCGTCGTCTCGACTCACCTCCTTTCCATGTCCTACATCTAAAGCTGCTAATTTACCTTAAATCCATGCCTAATCACCAAAATGACAATGCTACGACTCCGATCACTGATTCTTTAACACCCAACACCCCTGAATGGCTTCTGGCAAAGGTTGCACCTAAACTCGGATACACCACCCTTCGCGCATGGCAAATCGAGTTATCAGTGAAAATTCTGAATGGCGAAGATGTTGTTTGTGTTGCACCAGTTGGAGCGGGAAAGTCCTCCCTCCTTCATATCCCCTTGACTGCGAAGAAAATGGAAGAGGGGCGTGTTCTCGGCATATCTATTGCTCCAACAAAGACACTGTGCGAAGATCAGGTGCGTAAATCAGCCAGCCATAGTTCGAGTTTACCTTAAACATACCTATTAGGTTGACGCTGCGACGAAACGAGGGCTCAGAGCATTAGCTCTCCATGGGGACTCTATTCGCGCTGGAAATAGGGAGGACCCACCTCGGTCGCTTTTAGATGAAGTCTTTGCGGATAAATGGAATCTTATCATAATGCCGCCGGAGATGCTCAGCCACGATTCCGTCACCCAGCTTCTCCAGTCCCAGGCCACTCTTGGTCGAGCCGACGCAAAGAAGACTCCAAAAATCGATCTTATTTTCGTAGATGAATGCCATCTAGTTCACGAGCAGGGTGAAGGTTTCCGTCAAGCATACAAATCAATAGGCGGACTGCGAGGCCGGTTACCAAGTGAGATACCTTGGGTTGCCGTAACGGGGACACTTCCTCCGGGCGACATCACAAACGCGGTTCTCAAGGCACTTGGGTTTCCCGAAAGTGAGGAAGCCGTTCATCGTGAACGCGTCGATACACCCCATATCAAATACATCCCACGCATCCTTCAGCACCCTATCTCCGGGAATACCATGTACGACATTGCGTGGTGTATCCCTAGAAATATCGCTATACCTCAAGACATTCAAAAAACTATTATCCTAGGCGAGCGGATTGAATTCGTTGTTCGAGTGGTCGACTTTTTAAACAGTCTTCTCCCCCCGGATCTTCCACACCGCAACACCGTTATCATGCCATTTTACTCTTTATTTTCCTTGGAATACCGTCAGCAATACATTGACGCGTACAAGTCCGGACTCACGCGAATTCTCGTTGGAACGGATTGCCTTACTTATGGTCTCGACGTCCGAGACATCAAGGTTGCGATTATACTTGGACTCACAAGTTCCCCCTCCCAAATGACTCAGCAGATTGGGCGCATTGGTCGCAATGGCCAGGAAGCGCGTGCATTTACCTACGCCCCTAAATGGGTTGAGGAGGTTGTCCCTGAGACGAAGCAAGACGAGCTCAATGCAGCGCGACGCGAAAAACTTAATCCTATGCTTCTTCGCTGGCACAATCCTACCTCCGACAACTGTCCTCGTCATACTGCTTGCACCTACTATGGCGATGAATATCATCAAGTCAACAATTGCTGCATTATCCATAATCCCGAGGAAGGAGACTTAGAGGGGTCGGCAGCGTGGATTAAGGAGCTCGAAGTCAATACAGCAAAGGAAGGAGGAATGCGCAGCGATGGGACACATTATCGGCTGGACAAGAATATGGTATTGTCAGCGAAGCGAATGATTGACCTTTGGGCGCGTAGGACATGGCAGAACCTTCGAGGAGAAAACACCATCGTCCCTGATGCTATCTTCTTTCCTCATCGCTTCCGCACCCTCCTATCAAAGCAAATGCATCTTATCACTCGCCCAGATTTGGTCCGTCAAGTTCTGAATGAATGGAAACATGTAAACAAATATGCCGATACTCTATTCAAGCTCTGCGAACCAATCTTGGATCAATTCGACGAAATGACGCAGGAACGAAAGAAGGTGGCTGCAGCTAGCCGTGATCCGAAAGGCAAACGAAAGCTGGAGGAGAGTGATGATGATGGAGTTCCAGATGAGGATACTCACGAAGAATTACTAACGATTCAAGCCCATGTTGACAGCATTGATGATCAAGCTCACACTACTACGAAACGCCGCCGTATACGCCTCGTCCTCAGTGATAACTGTACTCAGGCTGATCTAGATAAATTACAGGCGCGACGTGAATTATAAACAGTTACTTTACATTAGTCCTACTCTGTGATTGTGTCTTTCTCAGAACTTGGCACCTGAACACCGTTCCGATCTTGGGTTGTGCGATCCAAGAAGACTTTGAGTTGGCCGTCATCAAGCTTGGTGAAACCATCCTCGAAGAAGTCAGGGGCCTTCCATTGTTGGCGTCGACCTGGACAGAAGCTGAAAATGTCATTCTTCTCGTAGTGAGCTCCAAGAGTGTTGAAGTCATCAATGAGTGACGCGTCGGTGTGGTGGCCAGCGCTGGGAGTGAATCCGAAGAACGAACTGAGAAACTCCCGCATCTGAGAAAAGCCATTAATGTTCAAGGAGATTTCTTGAATAAATGAGGAGTCGAAGTCGAGGTTGCGAGAATTATACATGGTCTTGATAAAGCGGTTAAAGTGTTCTTGAAGGAAGTCGAGCTCCTGGAAATGTCCCACCTTTCCGGATGGGTTGACTAGGCAGTTGTTCATGATGGCCGTGATGAGCGCTGGCGGATACTCATACATGAAGCTGCAGGCGAGTTCCAGGAGCTCGTTACCATAGTTTGTGGACCCACTACCCCAGAAGAAGAATCGAAGGAGCTAACAACAAGATCAATGAGCAAGGGAACAGCCAAAACAATCAAGATACAAGATGATTTCACACCTTTACTACTTCAAATACACGGCCACTACCACCATATGAGATTGCGTGACTCATCTCGTAGTACCAGAGACAGTCTCGAAGGCGAAGAATCAGATTTGCATGAACACGATCTCCGGCCCAGTTTGGCTCTTCGTTGTCGGGGGCAGTAGGTTGGGTTGGTCGTGCAACTGGTGGTCCATCTTCGGCGTAGATGCTGCGGTCACGAGGGACATGACCAAGGGCGTCGCTGTAGGCAGCGGTACACATGTAGCGCCGGTACCCTTTCGTGGCCAGATCTCGCAAGAAGTCGAAATTTGTCTTTGAGAGATGACCATCCAGCTCGAATGCAGCACTAAGCCCAGGAATAAGATGAAGCCGTTTGGACGAGGGGGAAGAGGGCGGATGATCGAGGAGGAGAACACTAGATGAAATTCTCAGTTCAAGCTTTACCATGATCAAGACCTAAGTCAATAAACGTACCGTAGCATTTCGAGGCATAGAGCTTCAAATGTATCTTTGATGACTGCATCATGGGGGTAGAAGTCACATTTCGTCGGATTCAGCTTCTCGCGTCGTATGGCTTCACAGTCACGTCGAAGCCCTTGAAGATGCTTGCCTGTCTTGTCTGCAAAGTGAGCCTTGAAAAGAGCTTTGAGGAAAGCCCATTTCATGTGCCAGAATTGGATGAAGGGGAGGGCCCAGGAGTGCCGCGCGTAGGTGGTGACATCACGTTTGGTGTATTGCTTGAGCTTCCGGACACGGTCAACTGTTAGTTGATCACCCGCGATGAGAATAAGAAGCCGCTCGAAGTCCGCATCAGTCATGCCAAGCTGGGACTGAGTAATGTCCCTGAGAACATCACTATTTCCCTCGGTGGTGGACTCGTCAATTCCACTGGTCCGTAAAGGATATGTTGTAGACTGATGCCGTCGGATCCGATGCTTGTCAAAGCCGTCACGAAAGATCCTGTTGACAGAAGGTTGATACTTGTGAAGGGAAGGGATATGAGTTGTCCAGATGCGAAGGAGAGTGGCTGCCCCGACCGCGGCAATGTGTTCATGATCGATATCATCGACCAGCGCATCCACGGTCAAGTCCTTGCGCCCATTCAAGGCGACACGCTCGAGATAGTCCTGTGAGTTCATAGCGCCCGCAGGGACATCCACCATCTCCACCAGAGTTGCTGCCGTACCGCTTCGCACTTCGTCAACGTTAGCCACCGTTTGATGCCACGCTCGGTGATGCTTGTTAATGTTGTCGAAGACAATCACAAAGAATTGCGATCGTTGAGCTGCGCGGCGACCAAGATTCTTGAGGGTAGCATCAGCAGTAGCGCTGAGAGAATGGATGTTGTCCATGACAGTGGAGTAGGCGACTGTGCATCCCACACTACCAAGCATCTGGTAAATGAGGCGATTGGTCCGTGACATGAAAAGACTGATGCCGACAATTGTGGGAAGGAAGGAGGCACGCGGATTGCGAAGGCAGAGAAAGAATTGGAGAAGTATTGCACTACCCTGAGTAGTCTGTCAGTACCCTTGAGTGAAAAGGATCACATTTATGTCGACTTACATTCCAAGGATCGTGAGCCAGGTCTTCGAAGTACGCGGACCAGCCCTTCTTTGGTTCAGCACGTCGACGAGTTTGAGGGGCGTCAACGGGAGGGTTACGAGCCCGGTCGATATTGTCGCGTCGTGTCGGGGATACAGATATGGTGGTGAGGACAGACCATGTGATGGGTGCAAGAGAGATGATCTTCTCTTTGACGGATTCGATGGTGAACGAGCGTAGAGTCTCCCACGACCACGGCTCTGGAGTCTGGAAGCTAGGTTCTTGTGCGAGAACCGAAACTTCCTCATCAATCTTGTCAAGAGTAGTCTTGACGGCCCAGTGCGATAGCGCGTCGCGTGTGCCAAGGCGGACACTGGTTTCAGCGTCAGAGGACGGGGGGGTCAGATGGGGATGGTCGTAGGGGATGGAAAAGGGAGGGAGAATGGCTTGCGGATCGTACGGAGTTTGCTCCGAGGATTTAGGATGCTTGTACCAAGCATGGACAATGGCCATCGGCGCGCGATTATCAATGTTACGGCCACCCAAGAACGACGCGACGGTTTGGCTGACAACAGGGTGTTTATAATGTGCCCGCGTGTCAAAGAGCTGTTGGAGAAAATGTCCGAATGAATCGAACCCATGGTCATCAGTAATCGAGGCAAGGGCTCCAGCCAGCTTTTGTTCCCAGGTCCGAGGGGATGCGCGCGGCTTTTTGGCTGGCAAAGACGGAGGGGGTATGTTTTCCTTCTGATGCTTGTCGACAGGTCTCTGGTCAACGTGAGCTTGGATAGGACGTGTCATCACAGGAGGAGTCGTGACTGGTGGTGGTGGGTAATAGAAGGTTGTGGCCGCCATCGGTGGGTATATTTGTCCAAATGGCGTTGCGGGAACGACAGGCGTGGGTGGTACTAAAGGTGTTACCCAATAATGGGGAGTGCGGTTGGGATCCATCGTTTCGTGTATTGGGAAGACGCAACGAGTAAACAATCAACGCGGCGCGTCGACGCGTCTGGATAAGATGATCACAGCCCCGTGCCCGGGAGCTTGGCTCGATACAAGCATGTGACTTCTACCTACCATACATGGAATGCCGTCTATGCCGAATTTCCAGCCCCGACCGAACGACGACCTCCAGCCAAAACATCAACTAGGCTCCCAGCCTCTATACAAAGAGGATCGACTGTCATCCTCCCGTCGTGGAGGCTGGAATTCGAGCCTAGGACAGGAACGAAATTCGCCCACACTGTCAGCCACGACTAGTCACCCCGAACAAGGTCACCTTTTCCCTTCTGCCCATCTTGCCACCTTGAAATTATGGATTCAATTTTGGGCGTTGCTGCAGCAGCAACTGGAATATGGGTTCTCCAACGGTTGATCTCGTTGAGAAAAGCTCGGAAGAGTTTAGGGTGCGTGTCACTGGAAGTCCTTTGGCGATATCGCTGACTATTTTCTTTCAGTGACTGTCCAGGAGGCGAAGTTCTCTTTCTCCATCCGTTTCGAACTCTGTCGCTTGTCCTGGGTCCATGGTATCCGTTTCCAGATAATATGGGATCGTATTTTGAGAAATTCGATAGTAGGCTGTTCTCGTCACATTGCTATCCTTATCGTCGGGCTGACTATGAGTTTTACATTGTATAATTCAGTTTATCAGAAGTACGGCAGTACATGCTTGAGCTCCATCGTTTTTAACGGCGCTATCCCAACCTACTGGCTTTCTGATGCTGAAGCGATTAAAGTGGTAAATACGGATCGGGCCACGTTTCAAAAGGACGTTGTAGCGGTATGAATTACTCTCTTTCTTTTATCGGCCAGCCGCGGTGACTAAAGTCGGCCTCTTCCTGTAGTACGAGACACTCAATATCTATGGGCCCAACTTGGTCGGCACGGAAGGTTCTGAATGGAGACGACACCGGAGAATCGCTAATCCGGCTTTTAATGAGGTACGTCACTACGTGATCGTTTCCCTCTGTGGGATTCCGTGAACACTAAATGTAGGCGAATAATGCGTTTGTCTGGTCCGAAACCATTCGTTTCGTCAATGAGTGGTTCCAAGAGCTAGACGAGCAAGAAAAGATAACGTCCGAGTCGACCCATCGCATCAACATCCTTGAGAGTCTCACCCAGGTCCGTTTCTCCTGCGTTGCTCTTTATTCTATAGACCCTACTGACATTTTTGGCAGTTGACCCTCCTCGTCATATCATCGGCAGGGTTTTCTCGCCGTGTATCTTGGACTGAAGACTCCCTTGCGAAGCCTCCTCCTGGACACACGATGGCCTTCCGTCCGGCTGTGACGTCTGCAATCCACAACACCATCGTGAAGATCCTTACACCTGACTTCCTTTACGCCCTCTCCGCCAAGGTACCTATTCCTTTCATCACACCTCTCCTCCGGGAGACACGAGAGTCCTTCGAAGCCCTTAGGATGCATATGCTTGAAGTCGTTTCCTCCGCTAGAGCTAGGGCAGTTACAGGAAGCAAGGGCAATGAAAGTGGTGAAGTTAAGGACGCTGCGTTACTCAGAAATCTCGTCGCCGCGAACATGGCTGAGGGTGCTGACTACAAAGGTCTCACTGATGATGAATTACTATCGGATACTTTTGTAAGTGGATGCCAACCACCCTCTGTTTCGATAACTTACGACGCTTTCCTTGTCAGACATTCCTCTTAGCTGGTCATGGTACGTTGGATAAATTGCTTTATCCCCTCGGACATCTAAGAAGATTACGGTTGTTCAGAAACGTCGGCACACACTGTCAGCTACGCGATGTCTCTCCTGGCGTTGTACCCAGATGTCCAGCGGAAAGTATTCGAGGAAGCCTCCAAACTCTGGCCAAATGGTGTGCCCGAATCATCTGACCCTTCGGTATGCAAGGTCTCTAGAGTTATTGCTTCCCGTCGTTAATGTCCTCCACTTCTAGGCTTACAAAGACTCAATGTCCAACCTCGTCAGTTGATTCATACCTTGAACACGCATCACGCTGAGATGTTTCTCCCGTCAGGAATATACGACCGCAACCCCTCCATGAAACCCTGCGTCTTTTCCCCTCTATCGCTCGCTTGGGCAAACCCGTTTGCGCGGATACCACTCTGAAGGCCAAACGTTTCTCCAGCAAAGGACGATCTGATGTTTCTGATGTCGAAGAGTTTGTTGTACCCATCGCCAAAGGAAGCATCGTTATCGTTGATATCTTCGGTCTTCATCATAATCGTATGTTGATGCATTTGCCACCACATCTACGTTTTTCATTCCTTTTTGTAGCGATGTACTGGGGAAGCGATCCGTTGGAGTTCAGGCCGGAGAGGTTTGTGGATACGGAGACTTATCGCTGGCCACGCGACGCTTGTGCGTTTTTTCCTTCTTCCAGGCTTCCGGTAACGCTGATCCTAGGGTATGTGTATGTAGTCCTTGCCTTCTCGTCCGGCGCGCGTTCTTGTATCGGTCAACGCTTCGCGACCACTGAGAGTACCTGTATCATTGCCTCTTTGGTTCGCAAGTATGAAATCCTCCCACCGGAGGATATCCGTGAACTATCTTTCGAGGACCAGAAGCGGATTATGCTGAAGAGCATACCTGGCATCACTCTTACACCGACGTACGCCAAGGTTGTGTTCAAGCGGAGACTTTGATTCTACTCTCTATACATCTATGTATGTGTGTTTAGTTCATATCTTTATACCCTGTCTGCTTAGCAGTCAGCTCTTGTATTGTACTCCCTTGCCCAGACCATGCGCGTACATTTACTGCCGTTTGAAAGGGTAGGTCTTACCATTGACATTCAGCCCATGATGGGCGTTTCTCAAGGCCCCCGGGGTGTACAGCCTCTATCTATCGCATAGTATGTAGAGTACATCGGTAAATAACGATAACTCGTTTTGATACCTTGTAGCTGTCTTGCATCGCGGGATTCCAGTGAAGATGTCAGAGATTCGGCTCGTAGTCGGACAGGAGGGCGACATCGATCATGCTAGCCTGTAACCCCCTCAGCTTCGAAAGTGACCTAGTTGATTCTCACATAGGGCAGGCATATAGGGATTCTAGATATCCCTGCGAACGAGAGAGCTCATATAGTTTAGGATGGGCAACGAGAGGCTTCAAGCGATGACAAAGGGGCGCTCCCGAGTCTGTTGAGGCCGTCTCCGAAGTAGAGAACTTGGATATTTGGGGACGAAGGGAGTAGATGCGAATCCAAGAGAAAGGGCAGGAAATAGGGTGAAGAGTATCATAGGATGCTCACAAGAGTTGGAATAAATCGCCGAAGTCCTAAAATTGTATTGGTATTTTCATCTGATCTTGAATATTCCACTGATCGACCAGTACTGGTCTGATACCTTATTGAAACGCCGGAACCACTGAGGTATCCAGGCCTCGTGGCATTGCAGGTGATATGAGGCACACAGGTGAGGAGAACAGCCTCGCGCTCTGTCTATCACGTATTGTACCCTAGGAAGACTCTTCGTAACAGATTCTAGCCGGAATATGTCGCGGGATGTCGAGGTAGGTATATTGTCCCGGGTTCTCTGAAACATGAGCGAGAGTATTAGAATAAATTTACGAATCAATGGAAGGGAGGCCAACCACAGATAGTGAACTGGATAATCCCTCCGAAGCTGCGTTTGATCCTGAACGATGTGCTGCCACTCCTCACTTCAAGTAGACTTTGAGAAGTCTGAAAGAGAAGCAGGACCGACCCTGTGAAGCTGGAGGATGGGCGGAAGCTTGACAAAGTCAACCGAGTTAATTGGGAATATCCAGTGAAGATAGACCAGAAGCCCTTTAATTGAGAAGGATGAATCAGTAAAAAGTGCAATTCTAATGGTAAAAGGGCCCGGGACAACTTACTTCGCATCCGTGAAAATTCGTCGACATTTCAAGGTACGCCACAGATGGACAGAACTGGCCAAGCAGTTTGAGAGAAGGGATAAGAGGTTGTGCAGCCGTCGCGAGTCGCTCAAGGTCCGAAGAGAACCACACTGAGGCACGCAAACGCAAAGTGCTCAGGCGGAGAAATCCCGGAAATCCAGCCAGGAGAGCTTTGCTGAGGTAGTTGCTGCAGATCGGACCCACGTAGCCCTCATTATCAATAGATAAATCTTCCAGGGAGGTTGCCAGAGATTCGAGTTGGAGTTGGACCAGAAGGGCGACGTCAATCATACTGGCCTGTAGCACCCGTAGCCTTGGAAGTGACTTCGCGCTGAGTTGCTTTTCTGAGAGGCATGTTATAGAAGAATTGGTCACCCTATGAACGAGGGAGAGCTCATATAGTTTAGGATGGGCAACGAGAAACGATGTCAACTGAGCGCCGCCAAGCCGGTCGAAGCCGTTTCCGAGGTAAAGAACTTGTAGATTTGGGAGACGGAGGGCGTAAACGGTGCCGATAAGTGTGGGAGGCCAATCCCAAAGGAACGACAGAAGAACAGAGTGGACATTATCAGAGGATGCTCGAAGAGTTGGTATAAACCGCCGAAATCCTATGCCTATGTTTGCTGCATGAGGAAATTGTCGCGCAGATGCGGAGAAAATGAAACCCACCATTATCCCAACCGCCCTGAGACAAAGCTAGCCGGATGTTCGGGATGGAGAATTGCGGGACAGCCAGCCCTTGATATGTAGGGGGGTCACTGCACGGCGGTCTCAAGTCAAAAACGATAGACTCCAGGTCAAGCCAGCGATGTGTGATTACGTCTTCGAATTTCCGGTGCAACTCAGGACTACCCGCCTTGGTAATGAAGAGCGGCCCAAGCATCGACAGCTTCTTGACATTTACCAGCATCGCCAAAGCCTCAAAATCGAGCCAGGAGGACCCTTCGGGATGCAAAGCATGGAGGGTAACAGAGACACAGCGCTGTGCGACTTTGGGTTGATTTTTAAGGAGTGAATAGGTTGCACGTAGGTCCCTTTTGTATGTTACAATGGGGTAAGAGAGCCTTTTCCAATGATAAGGCCGGAGAAATAGGTGTCGAAATAGCAATGGTTGTGCGATATCACGGAAATTTCTGCAAGCTAGGCAGACGTTGCGAAGATCCTTCCTGTCGGAGCACCACGAGAAGATGTAGTCGTAAATTTCGGGCGGTAGAGAGTGAGCGCAAGGAGGCGAACGATATCGGGTGGAAKTCCAAAGCGAGTACRAGCTRAGCTCTCCGCTGAGATCCCAAAGAGGTTCAAAGGCTGGTTTTACGCCGCGCAGGATGCGACTGAGTACCTTAGTTGCGGGTAGTTTATCGACCATGGTGGTTGGTTGAAAGGGGGGNATCGTCGACGCTCGCGTGGACTGCTTCTTAAAGCCCCTAAAAGGCTTCTCCTAAGTTGACTATAACTTCGTTCCCGGGTTTATCTAAGAAACACTTCGTTAGCATGAGTGTATCATAGTATGCGACGGAAGCTAATAGTATATCTACCTGAAATTTTGAGTCGTATGATACCTCCCAACTCGCGTTTGACTTTGATGATCTTACCCGGAACGATCCGCACCTCGTTCAGACATCGACATACCTTCGCAAGGGGTTGAAGGAAATCTGATACGTTGAAATCGAAGGAAGGACTGGAAAGTATGTCTATCCGGGCAATTTGCGAAAACCCTGCGAAGAGGGACCATCATAAAGCCTTTGTCAAAGAGAACAGATAAACAAAGTGAGCAGTTGTTGAAGTATATGAAAGCTTACTGTGTTTCTTCGGAGGCCTGACGTCGAGGCCTCAACATAGGTGACATGAGAACAAAACTGACCGATCGATTCGAGGGAAGGAATAGGAGCCGAAGGTCCGGGAGAACAGTGCTAAGGGCTTGCATATCGATGCGCAAAGTGTTCACGTGAGCAAAACCTCGGAAGCCATCAATCAAAGTGTTGCTGAAGTCTCTGTAGTGCCTGGGATGAGCACAAGGCCCGTCAATGGTCAAATCCTCCAAGGAGGATGTGAGAGACTGGACTTGTCGTCGGACCAGCGCCGTGATATCGACCATGTTGGCTTGAAGTACCCGCAAGTTGGGAAGTATCTCCGTATCCAGTCGCTCTTCTACCCGAGAGGACGTCTGCAGTGGACGCGGGCCGTTCAGGACACAGAGAGAGCTCACGGATTTTAGGATGGGCGATGAGAAATGAGGATAAAGCAATGTGACTGCCTGTTACATCAAACCCGCGTCCCAAATAAAGGAGCTCGAGATTTTGGAATTGGAGGGAGTAAATTGTGTTGATGACGCCAATGGGCCATTCTATGAGTGTTGGGAGGACGATAGCGAGAAGAGTATTACAGGAGGCCCTAAGAGTCGGCAAAAAAANCACAAAGGTTCTGTCACCAGTGCATCAATTGAACGGTGAATGCACATTAAAAGCAGTACTTACCATTGTCCCAATAGAGAGACTTGATACTGGGGACGGAGAACGGTACATCACGGAACGCAAGTCGGGGAAACCAGGCTGCTGAGGAGGTCAATGAGGCAGTGATGCACTCAAGATCAAGTCAATGGTGGAGAATCACGTCCTCGATTTTTCGAAGGGAAACACCATCATCCTAGTCGAAAAGAGGGTCAAGCATCGACAATGTCTTAAGATTTACGAGTATGGCCAAAGCGTCATAATCCAGCCAGGTTGACGTTCGGGCGAAGGTGGCGGAAGAACAATGGCTGGGCAGCGTCACGATTTTTTTTTGCATGCCAGGCAGATATTGTAAAGACCCGAATTGTCGATGTACCATGAAGATAGGTAGTCGTAAAGTTCTGGCGGTAAATCGGGGGCATGAGAAGACGATCTCTTCTGGCGTAGGTGTGCAACATTGAGGGAATCTGAGACAACTTGCCTATGACTGAAGTTCCACAGAGGAGCAATTTTCCTTGCATACTTATGAGCAAGAACATCGAACACGGGGCGTTTGTCGACCATGTTCATTGCTCAACGAGAGTGAAGCCTCCAGCCGCCAGAATGAAGCTCAACACAATAAGTAGTTCTTTGTTGATGGGCGCTAAATATTAAATGGGCGTTTGGGAAAGACCGCGGGCCATTTACTTACTTCGCGGTTCAAACGTTCAAACACTCATGCACATGCTTCATGCTTGACCTCCCCAAGTCATAGACGGACTGTCTAGAGGCTTCGCTGTGCCATCGAGGAAACTTGTTGAGAAGCAATGGCTTCGGCGGCGACCTAGGCTTGTACTGCAATGAACAAACCTCTTTTCGCGACACATTGACAAGGGATAAGAGAGGTCGAAGGCCCACCTAGTCAGCAAAGCTGTTTTTGAGACCGTGGCGTAGCAGTAACAAACACTCGACCCCCTCCTCATTCTATCCAAGCCATCATTCTTGTCGCGGAACGCTCTGTCGATTGGCCTCAGCACCACATATGTCCATTCCATCGAGTCAGAGCACTCGGCCACTGCTTTGACAATACGCGTGAGGGTATCTCATGATGATCAATGAACTCCTTATACAAACGAGATACAGACTATGGAAGAATCGAAGGGAAGAAGGGACTTCACCAAAAGAGTGGAACCTGTATCTCAGCGTCCCAGTCCACTTCTTGCCAGAGACAACTACTTATCTTTATCTATGTACCACTTCGGTACCTTTGCCTCGCCATCGCCGTATAGAAAATCAGTTATTTGCTTCATCTCATCCTCGTCCGGATGGGCGACAATCCTCCATGTATCCGCCAAAACCAGCAATCGAACTTCCTTTCCATCCACCCACCCAGTCGCGTATTGGATATTATATTCATCGCCGACGATGTCCGAGATGATCTGACAAACGTCCTGCTCAGCGAAGAAGACTTGCTGAGGAGCGATTAGGGCTTCTTCTGTTCCCAGTTGCCTGAATTCTTCCTCGGGCATGATGGTCTTCCCTTCGCTGGCTCCACGCAGTTCAATGGCTTCAAGGGATTGGGCGGGCGAGCACTCGAAACCGTAGACCCAACGCGGTGGTAGATATAGAAGGTTTTTGCGGGGTAGGCAAGCTTTGTTATAACCCGGTAGAGCAGGCAGGCATGCAGCGAGCTTGAGATATTCGTCCTATACGCAAGGATATTGAGTGCTAAAAAAGGGAGATGATGGCCATGACATGCACGCGTAGGTTGGGGGATGTCCAGCGCATTTGGGGGAGTAGAGCACACTTTGAGAGCATAGTTCTGCTTATCCGAGAGCACGGGGAATGGACTCCTGAGCTTTGCGTGCTGAAGCTGAAGGGTCATTGGGCGGTGCTGGTGGGCCACGATGCTTCTACGTGGTTGCAAGGTTGAAGGACTCGAGATGAGTGTTGCGAACAATGAACATGGCTTGTCGGAGCTTGGTCGGAGCTTAAAAAGATAGGGAGCGCAACTCTTAGTCGCGATCAATCGATTCAGAACATCCTCGAGGCTCTCTCATACTTGAATCCTGTCTTCTCCCCAACCTGCGTAGTCATGAGCACTGCTGCTACCGCTGAGCCAGGCGCCGCACAAATTAGGACGCGGGACGCGTAATCACAATATCACCTTCAACTCACCAAGACTGGCTATGGTCAACGAGGCAAAACTCCAGCTTGACCTCGTTCCAGACGACGCTTTGGAGGATCAATAGCGGATGAAAGTATGGTTGCACAGGATGGCTCGTTTCGCGTTGTGTCTCCTGACGCCGATGTAAGTCATTCCATGGATTGATGTTCATCTCTGTTCAACTGGTTCCTCCTTCAGGATCAGGCGTCCGGTGCGGTATCGAAGTTCAGCGAGTCCCTCCCTCTTCCCTCCAAAATCCCTGTCCCCACGTCAAGTGCTCGTCCCATCCCCAGGATTAACTCATACCTTCCTGGGCAAGGAGAGTCTAGCGGTAAAGGCCATTCCAACAAGCGGCGCGCGCCCAAGAAAAAAGCTCCATTACCAGAGGTCAAGAGACCTAATACACGTAGTCCCTCCCGTACCGTCAAGTCTTTCTCGCGTACTCCAGACTTCATAACCTTGACGCAGAAAATGCTTTTCCCTGGATTTTGGGTGTTGCTACCCTGTCTGGTGGTCGAAAACAAGCGTAGGGGTGAGACGGACACACGTGGCATTGAACGTCAAGTGTACGAGCAAGTAGAAACTCTTTTCAAGCAACATCCGGTGCTTCAGACAGAGACGATCTCTGCGCTATCGTTGATAGGAGGAGATTGGTTTTGGCAGGATTTCCGATGGAGCTCGCGGAAGAACCCTATCATGATTCGCAATTCCGGCCAATATCAAGACCTATTTCTC
This sequence comes from Pleurotus djamor, assembly GCA_029747585.1. NCBI lineage: Eukaryota > Fungi > Basidiomycota > Agaricomycetes > Agaricales > Pleurotaceae > Pleurotus > Pleurotus djamor. Next base: position 584 of record JAPEVF010000818.1, on the reverse strand, counting down.
CATGTAGAGGAAGATAATACGGACTACTATGCCTTTGTCCCCGAGTTCAAGGCTGAGTGGAGGCGCCTTGCCCAGCGCCTTGGCTTGGACTGTAATGCCTTTATCTAAGTAAGTCTGAGGCTTGTATGAAACCGTCGTTTACTTATTCCGTCAGGATAATAGGAATAAACATACTTTATAATGTTGAGAAAGGTTTCTTCAGCATTCTGGTTGCCTGCGGTGGTTTGAAACCCCCCTTCTTTCCCCCTTCCCCCTAGATCACATGCCATTTTCTCCAGTCCAGCGCTTTACCTCAACTCACCCTCTCGTTTTTCTCTCCCATTCACCTTGCGAATCACTACGCCATTCCTTACCCGAGGAAACTGTGTCATTCTGGGCACGGTTCCCATTTCACCTTCTTTTTACCCTGTTTTATGTTTGCACCTCTACCCTCTTTTTGCCGTTCAAGCTACTAAGTACCTTCGTACAAGTTGCGTACAAGCTCCTCTAGTATAAATACATACCTCATGTTCTCTCTACGAGTACGAACTATAGCAATCTACGAGATCGATTTCCCTCCTACATTCCATTTTCCGATGCCTTTC
>JAPEVF010000817.1:0-19988 GCA_029747585.1 Pleurotus djamor | reverse complement strand
TCCATAGTTCGCCTTCCGTGGAGTGTGTTCGCTCAATCCAAGTGTCCTTGAGAACGTAAAGAGTCTGCATCGAGTCGCCGAATCTGGTTGCCGTGAAAACACGCGTSCAWCSTCTCATCTCTSCYTRTAATCAGTCTCATTCCACCGTGTCTAGGGAAATCTGTAGGCACGAACGGATCTCAACAAACCCGCGCGGTACCGACGCCAAATTCGACACCTTCAATACGGCGCTCTCGATCGACGAACGAAACGTATGTTGTCCAGACCTTCATCGTGCCTTCATCCTATTGATGCTTTTGCTCCAGCCTCTTGAACTCCAGGAAAAGGACCCGGTAAGCTATTTCTTTCGCAGTTGCTCTAGTCTAACATCCTTTACAGAAAAAGCAGGCGCGCTTGGCCAACAAGGAGAACAATAAACATGCAGGGGGCCGCAAAAGTAGCATCCAGGGCAGGGAGGGATACCGGGGTAATTGAACAAAAAAAAACTGATTGGCTCTCCCATATGATGTACCAAGTAGTAGGTCTGATGAGTACGCGCGTGTGGTAGAAAGTAATCATCTAAAGCTCGCTACCGTTCGTGTTCGGACTTGCGGTGGTATGAGTACAGCTAGCGACATGCGTACCTGATGAAGATCATGACGTCGTCTCCAGGCCCGCCTGTACCATCCAGGAAGTCCCTGGCCTCGGCGGTACCGATTGGGGTAGAGATCGTTCCAAAAATGATCTTCGTACATGTACTTCTCAAGATTTGCCTTGTATGCGTGAAGATGGCTCAGATATGATTTCCGTTGCTCTACTTCGCCTTCGCCGTCAGGTTCGAGGCGAAATGGCACTTCAGTTGCAGTAGTCAAGTAATGGCTCTCCGGTAACATCCGAGATCTCTATACTCAAGCATTAAGGGCACCATGAAGTATCCTTGTATAGCAAAGGAATAACTACAAAAAAAATCACGAAGATACGGAGGGTAGTGACGGTACGCAGTCGTCGGTTGGTATAAAAGAGGTCCTTGAGCTCGGATTTCATAGTTTCATCACTGTCAAAAGACAGTTCTATTACTGACCCACTTTGAAGCTGTGGTTTCGATGCTTGCGAACGTGAGTACACCTCAATGTCACGGCACGACCGGAAAGTCCCCACTGGCTTTTATCATCGGTTTACCCAGGACGTCCGTGGATTCAGCGATCAATACGCACGAGGTCGTCTTGTCAGTGTCCTTGAAGGGGGCTATAGTCATCTTGGTGTAGAGGTAGGTGTTTACCAAGGAGAAGAGCGCTGGCGCGGGGACACCGTTTAACGGGGAGTGTGACTTTGGCGCCGCCTGACGAGGTTGGAATAACTTTGACTGAGGAGGGTTCGAGAGGTGGGAGGTTGGCACAGTGCGCCGCGAGCACAACGCTATGAACCGGTATGACCATGGCGCTCTTGGTGATTGCCGGAGGAGCTGGCTGCTCGCCTTGCTTCGTCGGTGGTTGGCGGTAGACAAGCAAGACATGGGTGGGAATATCGGCATTGACGAGGGAGCTGATGTCAACTTCCATTTCTGTAGGGACCGCCGATGTCTTCATTGACGGTACCTTGGCACCAATAATGCCTCGCAGCATCCTAGAGAAAAAACGAACGGTCAAAAAGGTTACTATGTTGATTATAAGGGAATACGCACTCGTTGCGAAGGAATGGTAGCGTGTCCAAAACATATTGGACGCTGCCAACGCCTGGTACGGCGGTCCCAACGGCCACGGGGGAGACAGCGTTGTATGTTGAGTGTCCCAGACGTCGAGGGATGGATACGGGGACCGTTGACGAGGTAGAAGGCGAGGCTGGCGTAATTTCAACATCTTGGGCTGCCACAGACTGTTGCCGTGGCTCCGGTTGAGTTGGCCTCACAACTCGGACTTGGAAGACGGTCTTGGGCCGTAGTTCGCGCTTTGCTACCGGGTCGAACTGAATTACGGGTCCGAAATGAAATGAAGGCCCGTTTCTTACGCCTGCGTTTTGCGGGCGCCTAATCTAAGTGCCATCACATCGCCACTGATGGCATCAACTTCTCTTTTTAATTTCTTACTCATTTCCCTCAAGCTACATCACTATGCTTGCTTCCTCGAGATGCTCAACGGTCGTGCGCCATTTGCTTCTATGTCAAGCAATGGATAGATCGACAGGGGAAAGAAGAGTCAATGAATGACTACCATAAGTGCTTACCGTGGTAAGCTATTGGTGACTGTGAGAATTTGATTTTGACCGTGAGATGCGCGCTTTNCTGATTATTTTTTTTTTGGTTTCCAAGTCTCCGTTGTGCCTCCCGTTGCCCACCACGCATCCCCACCAATGCTCTCTTCCCTTTTGACTACAACATCTCTCCCTTAGAAGCCCACGCACCACTGTTCATTTTGCTTCAAAGCGCGAGTGGATGGCAGAACTGGGTCACATTGGGGGAGGTTGGGTACCTTCTACCGCCTCCGAAGGAATGAAACTGCGTCGTACTGAAGGCCATAGAATACGTCTCGACGGCCTCAAGAGCGCTCAGGAATCACTTAATAATTCGATGAATAAATGTTGGTAGCCAGGGATGGTTGCACCAACTCGAGTGAGTAACCCAAACATGTTTTTCTACGCAACGTACTTACAGAGACTTTGTATACCGCGTTAAAAGTCATCTCCAAACGCTTCCATTGCTATAAACTAATCCGCCGCTCTCCCTAGCATCAACCACCTCTATACTTCCCGGCCACCTACCTACCGCAAATTGAAATGCCATCACGTGAAACTAGGCCGTATTGAGGGTTACAGAGTACGCCTTGACGACTTCAAAAGCACGAGGGAGTTCGGGAGGGTCGCGCCGAAAGTGAGTACGCAAGCCATCGTTTTCTTCACCGTCTGACACTCATATATCATTCCCTAGGAACGTCGCAACACGCGTAGCTATTCTGAATTTGCCCCCAAGGTCAAAATACAACCGTCGTCCAACGATCTGACTTGAGAGCCCACCTACCCGATCCGATTCAAAGGCGCGAACAAAATGAGCACCTTCCTGTCCAAAAAATTCAACTTTTTTTTTTTTTTCAAATTTCGTCATCATGGCCGAATTCAAGACGACTCACTCGATAATCGTGCCACCCTTTCGCAAACTCAGCCAAAGGTAGCCTGGACCTTTACGAGTACGGGGATATCGTTGCAGGATAAGGGTCTTGCGTTGCGGATGAGATGCCAGGATCTTTGTTGGGTGGAAGGGGTTGGTAAGTTTGTGTTTATACGAGACTAGATATCCTTTTTCATGATTAAGGCTACTCACCCATGTTTTACATACCATCAATAAACCTGTTTCCGCTGATATTTTCGCGCCCTAGAGTGATTTTGAAAATCTTTCTCCCGGGGTAGAACATGGGCGAAATCTGCAAAAACCCATGTTAGGGCCTCGAGACCATCGCAAATGATGTGTGGACAACATACCTTCAAGGTTATATCATTTGTTTCCAAACCTGCAGCACCGTTGTCGAGGTATCGGGCATGGAGTGAGCTGGGGGGAGGTAAACATCAAAGTTCAACCTAGGTGCATGAATACCCCATCTCAGACTTGCGAAACCACTTACATATCATAAGTATAGATGACACATGGTTACCACGGCGTCTCTGACGCGATTCTGGCACTTTCAAAATTTCGGTCCATGAGACGACCAACGGGTCGAAAATCCCAAATCGTGACCTGGCCTCTTGCAAACCGAGTGTTAGGTGCGCCAATACCCTACGATATCTAGGGCGTAACTCTCCTTGGCCAGCGTTACGGCGTTCGGTGGGAATTCACGATTTTCGGCAGCGGCGAGAGGTGGGCCTGATAACTTGTGCAATCTCGATCTCAGCACTTCAGGAACAATATGAAAAGGTGGGTAAATGACATACTACCATAGGACGACTTGAACCGAACCGATGCATCAAGGTCACGAAGAGGAATGAAGATTTCTGTCCTAGAGGGGGAAAATGCGAAAATGTGAAGATAAGTAAGTGAGTATTCATTGAACCTTGTTAGAGATGCTTACCTTTCAATCAGGGACGATAAAGGATCATGATCCAGGGCGTAGTTACTGTCGTATCCGCTCGTTTGGTCAAGTCGGCGCGAGGAGGTCTCAATGGACCATGGCTCGAATATCAAGAACCGGTCCGCTCTTCAATATCCTACAACCACGCCATGACTGCGGTTATGGGGTGTATATTCCAGAGTATATCATAGAAGAGTCTTTGTAAGCCTCTCGTACATACGGACCCGTACATGCCACGCTCCGCGATGGCCCACACTAACAAGTATTCTGCGAGCCAGATACGCGTCTGCGGCGACGACGAGCAGCTTGGCGAAGACTGGTTGTGGCGTGTTGGGTGATTGCGTCGACGGATTTTACTACGTTCACACATTAGGACCTAGCCTCTCGTAAGCCCAGTCACAGATGACCTGTCGACGTGCTATTATCTGGAGGTGTGGGCTCCATTTGTTTCGCTGTGTTTCTGGCGAAGGGTGTGGAACCTGAGGCCTGAATTCAGCTATCGCCGCCAACAAGTCCGCGATGAGCATGTCCGCCCGGAGGACAAGACGAAGCGTCGCGCGACGACCACAGCGATTCCCGGTACGCAGCCTGCTTCTGTCTCTCTCCGGCTCCGTTGTCACGCTGGCTAATCCTTTTGCGCAGGATGGCAAGAAAACACGCAGCATGCAGAGTTCGTCCCTCTCCGCGTTTGCATCCTCTACATTCTTCAGTTCAGCTCACCTTTGTTCTTGTCCCAGAGAAATGCCTGCGCTCACCTTGGAACCTGTTCCGAGTGCTGTCCGTGCTTCGATCCCGCGTGACTTGTCAACGACGTTGTGGTTGTGATAAGACATGTTAGTCCTTCGTTGCCGAGTCCCCCTAACCATGATCATTGACGTGTTCCTTTGGTAATCCGCGGTTGCAAATGTACACTAAAGATGCGGCGTCCCATTTTGGTCGAAGACGCCTGTTCTAGCAACTCTTGCCCTTGTCGAGGAGCGAATAGAGAGTACGATCCGGAAGTTTGTTTGAACTGTCAATCGAGGTGAATACGACGCAACAGCTGCAGCATGACGGGCTGGAACAAGTGGACTGACTTCTCGACCCATTTCGCCAGTAGTTTGAGATCACTTGAAGTTGCGACTTGACCCAAGACTTCCTTCCATTCAATTTTCATATGGACGAAGGGGCTTGGATACGGCCTTTCGGTTAGGTAGTCAATATTCTGTAGGTGGCGCATCAGTCGCATGTTGAAGTTGAGTGTGAGTTGGTTGTTGAGATTCACGTCATGGGGGTCGCTCTTTTCTTCAACATTCTCCACGCAGAGTTCCTTGTTCTCATGGTCTTCTACTCCATCGTCCTCAGCATCCTTTTCAACAGGTTCGTGGTCGTCTTCTGCGCGTTCCACGAGCGTCTCTATCTTCGCATCATGAACCTCAGAGTCCGTAGCCTCCTCTCCCTTGACCTCCCCGCTAAACTCGCCTTCTTGACACTCGGCCGGCGGGGAACTCATCGTGTTCTTCATCCTCCTCGCGATTCATCGTTGTCTTCGTACTTCCACATGAGGATGGTCTCGCTGAGGTCTCAGTGCAGAATACCACCGGTCTTGACGCAGTAGTAGTGGCCTAACATCGCGGTCAACATACATATCACAAAGGGAAAGCAAAGAATAACTTGCATCGAACGAGATCTCTGAAAATCTGAATATAGTCTTCAAGTCCTCCAGGGACTTGACTTCCAGCAAGTGCTTGTAGCGCTGCATCACGACGACCGTCATTCGGCACGCTTCCTTGCGAGACATGTCCCCAAGATTCATGGAGAACCGTGGATACAACAGGTGATGCAAAGAGAAGACTGGTGCACGGATGATCTTGGGGGGAGATGCTTTCGCATATTCCACAGTTACGAAAAATAGATGATTCGAGCACGGGACGGTGCATCGACGGCAGGCTCAACCTGAGCTTGATGACGGAGGGGNCGATCCTTCTTCAGGCCTTTGAGGGCCTTGACAGCGTTGACTATAGTTCCGCGCCCGACAATTCCACGGTAGCCACACAAGGGCTCATCGCCACAGATGCAATAGCCAACATCAGAAGGGTATGGAGCCTTGATACCTTGGGGACAATGATCTCAGCACCATCATGAGACTTCTTGGGAACAAAACGGTTCAAGCGTAACCGGATTGGTGAGACTTGAGCGAGTGGATATGACGAGAGGTTCTAAGCCAGGCCATGAGAAGCGCGAAGAGGGGAAGGCTCTCTACGCAGACAAAGTCGTTTGGATTGCTCCGAGACGGTCATAGTACCAATTAGTAATCTCGTAGTCGTCGGTTAGGAAGCCGGACGTCCACTAGCGACCGCCGGCAGCAATGGATTCCAGAGGGTACAATGGCATCTGGATCCTGCGAGTCGAAAGTGGTTTGTCACAGCGGGGACGCTTCTTCGAAGGAGGAAGGTTGGGTAAATCGGGCTCGAATACACGTTTCCTACCCTTCTCCTTAGCCATCTCCAGATCCGACCGCGGCTTCGATATATCGTCAATCGCAAGCGCGACTCGGGGTTGGACGGCAGTGCTCTGAGTCAGCTTCTTCTTCTCTTCCGCATTAGCGATAGCCTGGTGAAAGAGCTCGAGGAGCTTCTCGAGCTCATGAAGGCCTCGTATCCCAAGGTTTCAGGAGGACGTTTCCAGGCTGCGTACTTGAGGATGGACTTGATCTCGGAGGTGGTGGCGCGGTTAGTATGTGCTGAGGATATGGTGACTTATAATGCGATCGTAGAAAAAACCAACGGTTGCTGGTTATACGTCCCAGCTCTCGTCTCGTCCCCTCGCTTGCGGGCGATGATACGGCGGTCGTCTCCGGACAAATCATTCTCAGCGGAGTATTTGAGCCCAGCTATCCAAGCCATTCGCAGCCGTTGGTAAGAGGCGGTTGGTTGGTCCTCCGGATCTGCCGAAAATTACGAGTCGAGCGCAATGCAAAAAATAGATGAATCGTTGAGTAGACACTGGCAGCCGCGTCGTTGAAACCAAGAGGCCAAGGTCAATATGGGTGTTGACAGGGTCATTGCACGAAATGGTCCTTGGAGTCTGGGGTAAGGAGAGGACGACAGGAAAGAGCGGCCGGCACCTCACCTTCAAAAACCTCTTTGACTTGTGTTTTGAGAGGTTAAAAGAATGGAAAAGTGTATGAGAATAGACAGTCGCCGCTGTTTTTCTTTAGAGAACGGTATACAGAGGGCCGCGATGGCCTGAACAGAGGAAGCAAATGATGATAAAAAGGGACGTATACGGAGAGGGCGACTACCCATGAAGATGCGGGGCTGGCGGTAAATAAGTATGAGAGGTACTGAGTTGGTGCTGAAGTACCTGCAACGCAGGGAGATTTGTTTCGTCTTAGACTCTTACCGACCTCTTTCCTATCGAAACCTTCCCAAAACCTTCCTAATAAAGGCAAAATGGACCCATGGAACAGTCTATCGACGGTCTCCTTTGCAAGCGACGACCTCATAGCGGCACGAGCCTACTGAGAGAGAGCCAGGGTGAAGGTCATTGTAAGGGGACGATCTACTTCACCCCTATCTTCTCCTTCGCCCCTTTGCTCGATCAAAGCCGGCGGGAGCATCTCGTCGCGCCCCATAGACCAACCATAGACGGCGCTTAACCAAACTCTCCAACCGCCAAGATTTTTCCTCATAGGTAGGTAGGCCGCCTAGTACCAGCCTATAAGTACTTACTTACGGCCTTCCCTTCGTTATTTTCGCAGAGGGCGCTCAACTTGGGTATTCCCGACTTGCTCCTGAAGCTAAGGCCTGAAGCTTGAAGGCCTGACCGTTGACCGGTGACCACTGACGAACACCCGCCGCGACTTTTTGGCTGAAAAAACCAATTTGTATTTTAATCTCCACCATGCGCGGTCAAAAGAAAGCCCCTTCATCTGAGTCATTTCAACATCGGTACCAGCGGTTCAAGGAATATAAGCCTGTCGACAAAGCAGAGTTGGTCGACGACGAAGGAGATCTAGTCTTCGTACGGGCGAACGACGAGTACGCTTTTCTATTCTCTTACTTTCAAATATCAGACTGAGCTTTCTGTATCCAGTGTATTTATCGTTCCGCCAAGTGATCATATGGAGGATAAGCAAACTGAAGCGGGTACTCTATCTGGGAATTCCTACTGGAAGGCTCGCGTCTTGGAGGTCCGAATGCTTCCTTCTTCCAAGGAGTTCTCACTCCTCGTATCGTGGTACTACTCCGCGAAGGACATCAACTTGGCTGGAATACTTTTACCACCCGATCAGTGCGTCATTCTACCCGCCCCCACCCGGCCGTTTCCTTATTTTTTGTCCAAAGGCACGACCTCCTCTCATCGCTAGGCTCAAATGAGCTGCTCTACTCCAATCACTTGGATATAGTAGGAGCGGATTGCGTTCAGGGTACGTACACTTGGCTTTGTCCAGGGATTGTAATTCAAAAATGAATATGCTTGAAGACCACGTCGAAGTCATTAGTTTCCCAGACGACGACCCCATCTCTAAAGTCACCATTGACACCTGCGACTATTTCTATCGATTTGAGCTGGAATTTAACTCGCGTGGTGTCGCTAAATGCAAGGTTTGTAAGTTTGCTGTAAATATAATAAAAGTATCTGATGGCTCCTCACTTTCCAACACCTTTAGAACTTCGCAAGCAGGGTACCACTATGTCCATGTGGTAGGATGTATGACCCAGAGAGAGACATCCAACGCGCTTGTCCAGCTTGCCGGCGGTGGTTCCATGTTGGGGCTGACCTGGCTAAACCTCAAACGCATGATATTGCTTCCAAGACTGATGAAGAGATACTCTTGTATGCGCCACTGGTACGAGGCCAAGGCCATATCACAACAGGATTCGAGGACTGGCAATTTGTGGGCTCTGGTTGGAGGTTTATGCAGTTCAACTCTTGGCGTGACCCCACTGATCCCCGCAAGACAGTCCTCCCAGAAAATTGGAGGACCATCATTGGAGAAGACTTTATAGCATCTATGAGGAAGGCATCTCAATTTACATATGTTTGCCCTAATTGCAAGCATCCTAGAGTATGACTGTAGCTTTTGATTTTCCACCTTTGACTCCTCTCACATATTACCTTCTCCATAAATTTCATCGTCTGAGTATAGGTACCCTAAGCATCGGAGTCAATCCAAAAATGGCTGATTTGCACAAACTTGTAGTCGCTGCAGCGCCGCGGCTCGCAGGCGGCCGTCCAAATATCCACAACACCACCATCACGTCGTCCTCCACCTTCAACAATAGGACGAATTCCAATTGACTCTGATGCCAACGTTGACCCCACGAAGAGGCAAAATTCGTGGATATGGTCTCGAGCTATGCAACGCACGACCGCCAAGAAGCAGTGTCGTTCATCTCCGACACCGACCGACCGTTGGGAGGCGAGGTGCGTAGATAAGTAAGTAATCTACTACTTCAACCACTTACCAAGAAAGTTGACACAAAAGTGTTCGATCACCAAACAAGCTCAGCGCGCGCAAGCAAGGTATTTTCACCCCCAACGGCGGTCACTAGTGGGGTAGAATAGGTTAGTATAGATATGGCCGTGAATCGGTTGTGAGAGGTTGGGGATTTCAATAGTGGGAGACGGACTCGTATTCGGGCGGAATACTTATTATAATCAAGTCGAAAGCAATAGGTGGAAGTATTACGATGCTACTGACTCTTTAAGCTTCAAGCTTCACGAGCGTCTACTGAATTGACTCCTCTGCGCGTTCATCAGCCTCCGAAGAATAAAAAAAAANGACATAAAAATGAACCAATTGCTGAATTGCACTCCTTTCCGTAGATGGAAGTGCATCGACTTGCTGTTGCGTCATGCTCAGAACTTGAAGAAGGACGTTCTGTGGATTCATTCACGTCGTTAGCATGAGGAAGAAATGGAAACGACGTCGCAGACCCTTTGTACTTCATCCATATCAGGTAATGCTAGCGCGAGTCCCTCGGTTCAGTAAGTGTGTTGTTTTGAATGCGAGGAGGGTGCCTCCGGCTAACCGCGATGGCAGTCCTTGACCTGTACCGAGTAGGTGAGTAAGGGAGATAAGGGGTGGTGAGGACGAAGCGGAAGGACGAGCGAGAAAGCTGAGTGGCGAGGCGAAAGGTCTTGAGCGTGAGGCGCATCGAAAAGCGGTGCGGCGACCAATGAACAAGCGAACGGATCGAAAAGGCTGCGGCGCCGAGAGAGCGATGAGAGAGGCGAGAAGAGCACATGAGAGCAGACAAAGAGAAGGGGGAAAGCTGAGATGATATTTCGTGGTACGGAACTACAGGGTTTTATGTGTAGTTTCCTCGGAATGAGGTGGAGTGGGCAAGACATGGGAAAGAACTAGGAAATGTCGACAGTGACAATGTAAAGTAGCGAGGATCCTATAAATTCGACATAGAAGCGTGGAGAGTGAGGAAAGATAAGAACGAGGGTACTTATGATAAGGCGATGGCGGTATGTTGAATCGAGAGGGAAACGGGAGGGACGATCATTGGCGGATAAGTCAAGCTGAGTCAATGCGGCTATGTCAAACGTCGCGGTCATGTGAACAGTGATCTTCCTTCAAAGGAAGAGGAAAAGGAAGGTTACGTGCCCAGAGGGAAGGGAAACCCTACACCGGTCACGGTGGGGGTTGAGATCTTTGAGATTGCGCCGGATGTGTCGATGGTCCTTGAGACCCACTACCTGCAGCCGTCGTTGCATTCAGCATTCGCTGCGACCGTATGGTTAGAAAACACATTTATCATTCACGGTCTGAATATACCCACATGGAGAATTGCTGGATCAATGATATTCTTCAGTAACAAGGCTTGGAAGAGGGCATAGGCAAGTTGGGGATGCGCGACCAAGAGTGTTCGCGCTTGGGTAATGACGAACGCCTATGATGAAGATGTCAATCCAACCTGAATGAATCAGAAGATGTGATAAACAAACCTTCATTTGAGCCAAGACTTCCGTCAGCGTGCCAGGGGTCGTCGTAGCCAATGTCTGGCTTATGTTGTCCAAGCAGGTTTGCCCGGGTGCAATGGGCACATCAAGAGGCAAGCCAGCCAGGAAATCTCGCCCACCACCGCCACCTGAAACAGGACTTCCATCCCCGCTAGGACGAGCATCTCTCCCGACCTCAAACGACGTTTCGTCACGAGGGGTAGTGAGGAAGTGCTCCCAGGACTGGAAGGACACGCATGGATCTGATCCCAACAGTCATCACAAACCCTCGACAGAGAAATTGGCGACACCGCACTCTCATACGATGAAATCGGCTCATGCCTCGGTGGATGCTGGAATGGTAAATTTGCCGTATCAAGGAGCGGAGTCATCCTCGACGAACACGAACGACAAAAAACACCACCGCATTTCCTGCAATGGTGCCTTCGCTCAAAGATGGAGAACTTGCAGCGGCAGCCAAGGTTGTCGCAATGGGCAGCGACGGAGTCGGGTTTCCAGAGGTTGGCGGGGAGGAGGACAGCGAGGTGTTCGTTGGGACGCGCGGAGGATGTKRMKGGCGTCGAAGAGCACTTTGAGTCGGAGAGTGGGAGAACGACGGCGAAGCTAGATGACTCGGACAGGGAGACGGGGACGGACGAGGGCGACGATGAGGATGAAGATGAAGATGAAGATGAGGCGTCGTCGGGCACGCTTGGTGGGGAGGAAACAGGGTCAGGCTCCTGTTTCTGTTGCGGCTGTTGTTGGTTGTAGAGTCTGAGGGCGAGGGTGAGACCAGACATGGCTTCAGCCCGTCACCTTGCTTAGCAACGCCTTTCGTTGCCCATAAATCGCCTTTTAAGGACATCTTACCCCTTTATAGGTTTAGTTTTCCCTGATTTACCGGCTAAGCGCACTTATCAGATTCAGCTCACTAGGATCCCAATCCAAATTTGGCTATCATGCAAACGCCAAGCCTCACGCCCTGTCAGGCCTTCAGGCTTCAGCACACTCCCGCTGTTATTCCTGGATCGGTTATTGTGCAAAACGCACGCGACACCAACCCGCACCGAGCCCGACCAACTGAAGGTTGGGCGGCGAGGTGCACTGACATGGCAGGTCGCAAGCAGGTCGAGTTTACATTATCGAAATGTTGTCCCTCACACGATCACATCAGCGTGTACCCACTGAAAGCCTGCTTCTTCGGCGCGCCTCGCCGTCTAGTTTGACCATCAACGGTGTTACAATCCGCTATATGCAAAAAGTGAGCGCTTGAGCTCTTAGGTTGACCGAACTAATTTCCCACGGGGATTCATATATAACATTGAGGCGAAATCGAGCGATACGTGCGTGCTGGTTCTAGGAGCCTGGGTTACCTTGCTTGCAAGGTCTCTGACTCTCTGTACCTTCTTCTTCGCCTTTTTTGGTAATCTCCGAGATACCCGAATCTCTTTTCTCACACTATTTGGCGGGGCCACTTCGCAACTTGAAAATCTGGCCCTCTGGGCTCCGAAGCACGCCATCCCACCCAATAGTGACTCCGACTCTTCTCCGCTCGGTCCTTCCCGMCRCAMCKCCCCCTCTCTTCTCCTCSACAGCCCCTTACCCACAGGCATAGGAGACTGGGTTTCGACCTTGCGATTTCGATACTGGCTGAGTACTACTGGTTGTACCAGGGATACCGCTGCGCGCTACTGATTGAAATTAGCAGCGAGGGGACACGGAATATGTGAATCATACGGGAAGGCACCAAGCTCGGCACACCCTTTGCCTATCATTAACTTAGTAGATGAAGACCTTACCATCTCATTACCCACTGTTGCTAGCTACTGACTATTATTTATCTCGTCTGTTTTCATTAGAGTACTTCCACAAACCCCATGCCTATTGACCCTCAGACGTTTCTCCAACTACTTAGTAGCTACTAGAATGTTTACGCTAATCAATCCAAAAGGGCAAGCAAGGGTCTTTTTTGACGACGCAGGCGTCCCTAGTCCTCTAGGTATACGAAATGAACAACGGCTCTACCTCACTCCATGAGTTGACAAGCCGCCTCCAATTCAGCGAACGTCCCACTCTGAAGGCACATATGCCTGAATATACCACCATCCATCCTCAAAAGGTTGTAAGGGGTGTCGAACTCAGCAATCTTCGTTTGAAGGAGATGAGTAATTATGAAACCCCCATGAAGCGGAATTGCGTACCTTGCCATTGTCCAAGACGAGGAGACGGTCATAGTCAATGATGGTACGCAAGCGATGAGCGACTGAGTAGAAGGTTTCAACGGGCAGAGAAAAGCTTCATGATGGTTATTGACCGCTTACTTGTAATTAACAATGAATCAGAAAACTCTTCTCGAATCGTGCTCTGGATTTTGGCGTCGGTGACAAAGTCGATACTACTTGTCGCCTCGTCCATGATGATGATAGAGCTCCTACGAAGAAGTGCACGAGCCATGCTTATGAGTTGGCGCTGGCCATGGGAGAAGTTTGTCCCCCCAATTGAAACTTCTGTATCCAAAGTGATGGGTACAGACTTCGAAGTTGTCCGTTCTTCTGGGCTACCTGCGTTATTCGAAGGGTTCGGCGAGTTAACAGTGGTTTCCGTGACGGTGGCTAGTTCCTCGACGGAATTTAGCAGATGAACGCGGTTGAGGACGTCCAAACATTCACTATCGGTATGTTCCTCTACAAGAATGTGAGGGATTGATCTATGGTTATCGACTTTCGCTTAAGTACTTACTAAGCGGGTCTAAGTTCTCTCTCAATGTTCCGGAGAAAAGAGCGGCACCCTTATGAACGTATGATGAGTACGCGGGACCGGTGTGTGGTCTAGAGTTTACCTGCGGGATGAAAGTCTTGACAGACATCTGTGAGTAAGAAGGAACTGCTTTGAGTGACGGTTCTCAACATACCAATCGCGAGCGCAGATCATAGACGCCAATCTCAGAAATGTCTATTCCATCAATGAAGATGCTCCCTGAAACTGGATCAACCTTGACAAAGATGAGTGACCTAACCACACGACCACCTAGTCGCCACTCACAAAACGAAGGAGGCTCATAGCCAGGGTCGATTTTCCGCTCCCTGAGAGAATATAAGTGACAGTTCCTTAGACATTAAGCTAACTCGCACCAGTTCGCCCAAGAACACCAACTCGCTCTCTGGGCTTCAGAGCGAAGGAGACACCATGCAGCACAGGGGGTAGGTCAGGGGCGTATTTAACTACCAAGTCCTTGACCTCGATCATAGCATTTTGGGTAGTTTCAGATGGCCAGTACGCAGGGGGACGGTTGGATTCTATGATTCTGGGAGCTTCTTGAGGAAGGTGAAGGTACTCATTCGTGCGCTCAATGGAACTGACCAGGAGTCAGGGGCTGAAAGCATTCGAAAAAACAGAAGGAAGGTCACTTACTTCAAGTCAAGCTCGAGATACGCGTAGTTTCGACAAGTCCAGTATACGCTTCTCATGAAGTTCATGGCTGCCGTGATACACAACCCTGCGAGCCCAGCGTCCGTCATTGACAATGCAAAGAGTGTTGTGATCAAGACCGTTGTCTCCCCTAAAACGTCAAAATTAACGAGGAGCCATCGGTTCGTCATCCATATCATGTACCACATCTAAAAGTTTGGGTGGTTAATAGTGATTGGTCATTTATAAGTATATTAGGTGCGTACCTTCGTAGCCTTATCAACTTTGCGGTGGAAATTGTAGAGGAAGGTCCTCTCTGCAGAGAAGGCGCGAACTGTGACTATTCCCTGGAGAAGTTCGGTGAAGTCCGAGTAGAGAGGAGACTCCGAGTTCGCTTCCATTCTCGTCAGATCACGGCCAGTGTTCAGATATCCAACGGCAAGATAATAATACACCACTCCGAGAAGCGCAGCTGGAAGGAGAAACGGTGGGAAGACAACCCTAGAGTGAACACGAGCGAGGTAAGTGTACAGGCGCCGACCAGACCAAAGGAATGGCCTACCCGATAGTGAGGATAGATGCTAATAAGGTCGTGATAGAAGTCACCACAAGCTCTAGAGATTCGGAGAGCGCTGAATCGATGGTTGTGATATCCTACGCATTGAACAGATGAGCGGAGAAGCGCGGTCGAAAATACGTCGCATACCCTTCCAAATCGATTTAGCATGCGACCAAGCGGCGTAGTGTCTACTGCAAGGTCAAGTCCGAGAAGAAAGGTGGAAGAGTCAGACAAACCATGGAAGCGGAATGTTGCGCGAACTACATTGTCCAGCATTGCATTGAAAATTCTCCGTGATGCCCGCAAGCCCGCAAAATAGGTTACAATTCTCTCCAAGAGCTCAGCAGTTACGTTCAGGAGTCCAAGTACTGTGAAAACGCCAATGTAAAATATGGGGTGTTCACGAGCGTTGGGAAGACTCCAGGAATCTGTAAACTTTTGAACACTTTTGGGAGGGGTCATGGTGTATTCGTGAGGTTCTTGCAAAGAGAAAAGTCTGAAAGAAGAGAGTAGCTCAATTTCTCCTTTGTACGCATTTCCCCAGGCCTAAAACGTTAGGATCATTGAATATGCTCGGTTATCTCATCCTCGCGCTCGCTTACCCTTATCCAGAGCTTCTCCAATACGGAAAGACCTTCAGTCGCCAAAAGGAAGATAAAGATAGCACCCCAGATCCAGTAGGATCTATTTAGCAGGAGTATGTAGTGTCAGTGAACCTGGGGAAATATGAAGGAGGACAAAGTAGTCTCACGTAGACTCAAGATAACTCTTATACACGGACCATCTGACGCTCCCTGTTGCACGACTCTCATCTTCAACTAGCTTTCGGGGCTCCTTTCGGGGCTCTTCCTTAGTGATTTCGGAAGCATGATCAACGTCGTCAAGATTTTCACGGGAAGTCTCTCGACTTTCTTTGAGTAAAATGGCGTTTAAAACCCCTTTCGATTGGAGCTCCGCAGGAGTTCCCTGAGCGACGATACGCCCGTCGTTCATTTGGACTACGAAGGACGTTGAAGGGAGAACCAAGTTGATGTGGTGAGTTACCAGTATCTTTCGAAAGCATTAGAACGGTAAGAATGAGGACCAAAGGTCAAATTAACGAACAACTGTGCGATGAGCCACGAGTGGCCCCCTGAAGAGCTTATCCAATATTAGTCTCGCAGTATGACTGTCCTATTGGCCCATCAGATCAAAGAGGTCATTGCGGAAATGTTGAGAGTACATACGACCGCGGATAGTGGGTCATCTAGAAGGACGTAGCGATTCCGCGCGTAAATCGCACGGGCAAGGGCAACTCTGACGCAACCTCAGATTGGAAACTTGCGGAATAGAAAGACACACACCTAGCCTTCTGGCCCCCAGATAGATTGACTCCACTAGTACCGTACCAGTGCATTGAGATTCACTGACTATATGGACAAGTTGCAAGACCCACCGTGCACCGATCTCTGTCTGGTCCCCATCTTCCAGGATCTCTAGATCCGGTTTCAGAGCACACGCCTCAAGGACGGTATTGTAGCGAATTTCATCATATGGGTAGTCAAAGAGGATGTTGTCTTTGATATTACGATGGAGTAGCCATGGCGTCTGTGCCATGTACGAGATCCCAGTCATCAAGCCATGCTCGTCGACATCTGAGGGGGTCTTTTGCATGATTACGCGTCCTTCCAATAAAGTCATTTCTCCGAGGAGAGCCATCTGAGATGAGCCCGTCAACCAGCCGTATAGAAGACATGCAAAGGACCAAACGAAGCATACCAAGAGTGCTGTCTTTCCGCAGGCCGTGGGGCCGGTGACCACCGAAAGTTGATGTTCGGGGAATCTGACGGAAATTTCTTTGAGCTGAAACCGATGTTCAGCTGCATGGCTACCGCCACTGCTGTTACTTGGGGCGCTCTCCACTATTCTGTGGGAATCATTGTCAGCGGGTGGCACGCCTGGTTGCGTCTCCACAGGATTGACCGTCTTCTCAAGTTCGTTCCATTTTAATGTGGCATTTTCTAGGCCTAATCCCATGACATCTTCGGTTGCATGGCCGTTGGTCAAGCCAGGCGACCTCAACGAAGAAACCTGATCAGGGACTTCATCTTCATCAAGGAAGGCGCCTATACGTCTGATGTTGACGAAAGTCTACGTGAACAATAAGTGCCAGTATCTCAAGCTCTCGTCCAATCAACGAACCTGCATGATGTTAGCTGTCCAGGAAGGAATAGCAGTAAGAGGTTGTCGAATCATGGCAAACAATGCGATTGCCTGTTACGCGTCTTGTGTTACATAAGAGATAGGGAAAGAAGGCAAAACGACATACTGTGAAGGCGACACTGATGGTCAGTTCATTTCCTTGCAGCACATAAACCATGAAAGTTGCGACTGAGATAAGGATAGGCGTGAGACTGCTGATGGCAGCGAGGAAAGCATAGTTTGTCCACACTAGAGTAAGACAATCAAACCGTAGGATTCATTATCTCCTTCAACAACAATGCGAGGGGGTAGCTCACGTTTTTTCAACCATCGGATTTCTTCTTCCCGTGCGTCAAGGACCTTTCGAGTCCAATGGCCTTCCATGGCAAAGAATTTGACGAATTTTACCTTGGCAGCGATAAGTAAACAGGTTAGGGGAATTTAGGAGGAAAAGCCAACAGAGGTGAGTAATTCGTTCACAACGGTAGTACGAGTGTCTCTTGCAGAAAGAAGGCCTCGACGAGCATGAACTCCAAGACCGGACGCATACTTTGCGACGGGTATGCTCAAGCCAATGACGAGGAAGCCCGCACAAGCAGACCAGCCGAGGAGTCTGTTATGAAATTATCAAGCATTCGAGCAGAATGAGAAGTGATTGGACAAACTGGTACAGTAGTAGACAACCAATGACCAGCTCGATGGGAGCTAGAGCCGTTGAATTTGATGATACTGACTTGAGGTCACGGTAAATTACACTTACCCGAATAGAAGCTATAGACGAACGATGCGGTGATGGCCACTGATGCTGCATCACCCGCCATGAGGTTGACGATTTTACCGACGTCAGCGCTGGCGGGATTTTCGTTGGATTCCTCATCTGCATATGGACCGTGTTAGCAGACGCCAATGAAGGCAGCGACTACAGACTATCACCATTGACACCATCTGATTTACTGTTCTTCGTTTGATTGGTCAGGCCAGAGAAATCCTTTCGCTTCAATGCTTTTTCGTAGACACAGGCCATGAGTTCAGATCGCATGCGAGTAGCCGCACGACGACCAAACCAGAGGTGATGCAAGTTGACCTGAGACTTCAACAGACCACATGAGAAGGTTAGAATCGCGTAGATATAAGCCTTCGCGCGCTGCTCTGGGGTGATATCTTTCGAGTCAATGACATCAAGGATACGTCTAAGAAGAGGATGTAAAAAGAAGAGGATGTAAGAAGAGTGTGAAATGAGAGCGGAAGGCGTGAACAAATCCGTACTTCAGAAAAAATGGAGGTGCATATGTGAGGACAGCACTGATTAATGTCAGGCCGAAGTCCAGTAAAAGATCTAGAGAGTTCGCAAAAAAGAGTTGGCGTAACAGCGTAGAGCCGCTGGAAACACGTCGCTTTCAGTTGTAGGTCTGATAACATGGAGGGATAGAACAAACCGTGTCAACTTGAATTTTGCGAGTAGTGGACGGGATTGAAGAGTCGGACTGAGGTCCCATATATCATCTTCATTTAATGTTTGGCGACGACCCTGGAGGTGTATGAGAGATGTGTGAGGGAACGCCCTGGTTCGGTCAAGCTTACGAGTTGTATGAGAGGATAAATCCAATAAAAAGATATCCATCCCCACAAAGTAGAGTAGTCTTCTGGGGTCCCAACGCGATNCCCCCCCTTCATTGACAGGTGGATTGAACGGCATCCGGAGAACAGTGACGAGTAACCAAACAATCACGCTGAGATTGACGACGAGGCCAGTGGCGGGTATTACAGTTGGCAAGGCAGAATCGTATACATAATTCTCGTAAACGAGGCCAGAAAGGTCCACAAGGGCACCCACAAAGAAGACGAAATACAGAGTGAACAAGTCCAGAGGAGCGCTGACAATCGGCGAGGATACCAGGCGGATGGAAGAGTAAAACCATGAGATGGCCAAGAGAAGGGTCGGAATGAGTTCCCCTGTATCCGGAATTTCTGCAGCGAGAGCTAGGCGGAAGAAAGTCGAGCCCAGCCAGAAGCAACTTTGCGCGACACCGACCAAAACCAAGCCAGTGCGATCTTGAGTAGACTTCCGATTATCATTGGTCACTTGCTTGGACCGATGTTGCTCTTGTGATAGTGCCTGAGCTTCGTCGAGAGTCAGGAATGTATGAAAGATGGATGCTATGTTGTCGGATGCTTTACGAAGCGGCCCAGGTTTTGGCGTGGAAGCGAGACAAAAAACCAAAACAAGACTTGCTGGAACGATGGCACCCCACAGGTTGCGAACGCAGCTGTTGGTGAAATCCAGGACCGCGTCGTTGTCGCAGGGTCGCATTCTCAATATTTTGGTATGGGTCGAAGGGCTAACTGCACACGCACCCTCAACTTATACTTATGTTGATTGATTGTGATAAAAATAGAGATCGTGCGAGCGTGGTCAAGGCAGTGCTCAAACCATATCTGCGCCATGATGGCGACGAACTCACAAGAAGGGTAGCATGGGTATGCTTCGAGCCTCTAAAGAGATTGCCGGGATATTACTCAGCCCTCTATCAACGAGAAACGCCGCCGAAAGCAGTACATCGACGCAGGAAAAAGTTAAACGAAGTATGGCATTGTATTCTAATCGGGGATTCAGTGGGAATGATTTGGGAAAGGTTGATGTACTTGCCATTTTACGCGTGCCTTTGTCTCTCTCGTTCTCTTCTGCAGCACCATAGACCTTGAATGACTTCTCTCCATTTTCATGAATCGTCAATATCGATGCCATGTTACCGCAACGATAGCAGTAGT
This sequence comes from Pleurotus djamor, assembly GCA_029747585.1. Classification (NCBI taxonomy): domain Eukaryota; kingdom Fungi; phylum Basidiomycota; class Agaricomycetes; order Agaricales; family Pleurotaceae; genus Pleurotus; species Pleurotus djamor. Next base: position 101 of record JAPEVF010000817.1, on the reverse strand, counting down.
TTGGAGCTGACCACACAGTCACAAGCTGCTCGTCGAACATATACTTGTAACCTTCTTGAACGAGCTGATGTGCCCTCGCGATTAAACGTAACGAATTGACG
>JAPEVF010000816.1:0-20006 GCA_029747585.1 Pleurotus djamor | reverse complement strand
GTGTACTTCTGCGCGCACAGCTTGGTCGTTGAGCTCTCCTCGACCTGTTGCTGGGCTCTCTGGACGGCCCGGAGAGGGCGCGAGATGCATCGCTTGCGGAACTGCCTCTTCTGYTTCCCGGAAAACTTTGGGGCGGGAGCCACACACAAATCTGGTACATGCGTCTCGGATTCACTGGATGACGATTCAACCGACGAGCCCCGCATCTTCGCCGTGAAACGTCCTTGGTGGCACTCGGCGTCAATGGAGGGGGGGGGGGGCGACTCGAGGATGTGGATGTACTTGGAGGAGGTTGTGCACGCTCGCCCTTGACATTGATTGAATCCTCGGGCGTGAGTGATTCAAAGTCAAGCTGAAAAGATAGGAAATGCGCTTGGAGTGGCTCAGAGTCTGGGTAAACGTATTAGAGAGGCAGCAGAAAATGTGCAGCTTAGCTCACCTTCTGATTTGCATGGCTGGCCAGGGTTCACCATGAAATCTTGTTGAAGGATGGTGTTGAGAATGCATCCTATCGAAGAAGCAATGTAAGCACCTAATCAATCATTAAGAAGTCTAACAGTAGCTCGCCTTTAGGGGGTATATCGAGGGGAACACTGTCGTTACGTCCAGCGATGGTTACAAATGCTCCCTCTTCCATAGCAGAGAAGACCGCGATCAATGGCCGACTATCGAGACTACTTGGAGTTGTATTGACCGTTGTGTGTAACAATGAGTGTGCTGATGAGTCATGCCAGTCAATTTAATGCCGCGTGAGTCACAACTTAAACCTTAGACACTTACAAGGGCAAGCTACTACGCTGTGATCGTCGCTGCGATTCATAGGGCGCATCACGCTGGTGTCAAGTAGATCTATGTGCGTGAATGAGGCCGCACGAGCGATAAAGAGGCAGCACGTAGCAATTACCAAGGGCTAGGGCGCGGGCATCGTCATGCAAACAAACACGCTTAGCGCGTTGGGAGCAATCTGCGTAATGGACGCATAAGTTCAAAAGGTCACGAAGAAGTGTGCAGTAGCATACGCGTAGATATCATTGCCTGAACAGGCGCGTTTGGACATGACGAGGCGTTCAAGACCAACGCTGCAACAAAGCAAGGGCTCCGATGCGCAGCCCCAATAGTCGGCGCCACGTACTGTCGAATCCCAGGCAGAGTAGCCGCGTTGGCCAAAAAGGAACGAGAGACTCGAGAGTGCTGACAGAGTTGAACCAAGTTAATGATCNAAAAAATTTCAAACTCCACGGTCATGGCACGTGATGGTAAACAACTACGCGTTTCAGGAGAAAAAGATAGGAGTGAATGGTTCTCACGATCAGAAACGGCGCCGTATCCAACCTCCAACCAACCTCAACATCTCAGCGGAGAGCAGACTTTGCGTTTACCTCCGGCTCTGCACTAGATGTAGGTCAGATTGTCGCATAAAATGCCTCCCAGGTGTAGTGGCTAATTCCCTCCCACAAACTCAATCCGTCCCTCTCCCCGCTTCCGATGCCCTCCATCCCCTGCCCCACCTGCAAACGTTGATCAATCCAGACGAAACTACGTCGTTTTAAAAGGCATTAGCTACGCCTCGATGTCCTGAAAAGTGCCAGGGGATTAGTTGAGAATTGGACGAGCTATGATGTTGGTGGGGTGGGCACTCTAGTGCTGGTTGCATCGAAAGTACGCAAACAAGACTTGGTTTTCTAGATGATCTGACGCTTAGACATTGCTTATTAGGGACGTTCAAACGTTTCTTGCCATTCCAAACGCGTCCCCACGTCAAAATACAACCACCATCGCCCGGTCAGACTCGAGACCCCACCTAACCCAAGCCTGGTCAAACCTCATCAATCACCCTCGGACTTCGGTTGAAAACGAGCGTGGCTACTCTACGAAAATGAAGATAACAAAAGCAACGCAGGCCGTAAACATGCGCACGCGTAACAGCCAACGTCGTGATGGAGGGACATAGAACACCAAACATCACACAGGTGCGTCAATTCTCCCTACATTCCTTCGAAACTACTCACTTACGTCTCGTATACTCTCTAGCTCACTCCAGATGTCATTTTCCCATCGATTCAAGACGTTTGAAAATTCGGGTCTTGAACGACTTTCATGGACGATTTTTCGAAAACTCGGAGTAGAGGCGTCAGGCTACCGGGGTTAGACTCGTACGATGTGGGGGAGTGGACGGTCGAGTTTGCGAAAGGGTGCAGTGGGGGACGAGGGAGTTATCAAGGATTTTTTGGGCGTGAGTGGGCTTGTCGTGAGTTTTTGATGTTGTCGTGGGTTAGGATGGTGGCGCTGACTTTGCTTTTCGTCTATGTAGGGTGCCGAGATTGGTTATGAAGGTCAATGAGAGCGTTACACGTCGGGTACAAACCAACTAGTGGGCTACTTACATACCGGCGCCGAAACCCTAGTCAACTACGAGTATGGAATGAGTGTGGTAATAATACATCGCATTCAAACCTTCGTATACTATTCCGAGAGCAAGGATAAGGGAGGGGATTTTGAACACAGCATGAAGAACCAAGACCACATCAACCGCCAACGCGACGCCGCCACGGTCAGTCAATCAAGCCATGAACATGAAAGTGCCTTTACTTACCCGTGGATATGGGATAGGTATTGATTACTGAAAGGTCGTTGGCCGGTAAACCAGCGTCCAGATCAGTGTGGACATCAGAACTACATGGAACAAGGTGGTAAGTAAGTCAATATGCAATCAAACATGGACACATACTTACCAACAACAGAGTACATGACGAAGGCCATGATCACCGACGACGACGGCACCGACGGCTGAGTACGATCGACACGGCGGTCAAGAGCGTCAGCAAAAGATACCTAGTTCAACGAAGAAGCAAAAAATCAAAATGAGTACCAAGCTCCCCATCAACGAGGATGAGGGATGACTCACGGACGGGTACGGTCGATGCCAGACGGTGGAAACGGCGACGAAGCATCTAAAGAGGGAGTGGGAGCGGGGAAGCAAGTGAACGATCGAAGGGATTCTGTGATGCGACAAGTGGTCATATCATTCAATGATTTGGAGATAATAACAGATTAATCGTGTTTAAATATTCATATTTACTCGAGTTCAATGATCCTCAGAGCCCCCATGGATTGACCTACAACCCTCCTCTCACCAACGTCTCACACCAGGCAGTCAGGCTCTTGTTGCGACTCCTGGAGTACAGCCATCCGGCTTCTTCGTATCAGTCTATGCTCGTATGTCTCGCGTGTGTCTTTGGTTGGCTATCACGGTCTCCACGCGTGAGTTCAGAGATCATTGAACCGATATTTACCACACAACTCCGGCGCTAGTTCCAGATCGTGATCTGCAGGGTTCCGCGGCTTCGCCTTCTTTGTTCAACTCCCATCTACGTTTACCTCCAACCTCCGCCTCATCAATATGACGACTTACTATCAACTTGGGGGCTTCCGACCCTCTATTAATTGGTGCGAGCCACCCCACCTTCAACCTCACGTTCCCGTTCATATAATAGTTTGAATTTGAATCGTGTGTAGGTTCAAATATGACGACAACAAACTTGCAGACGCAATCGCCGGTCGACATTCTCCGCTGCGCCCTGCGGACTCGAAGGGAACAGCCGTGGAGCTTGCTTTAGGTACGGGCCGTGTCTCCTTTCGAAATTAGATTGATTTTGAAATCCGTTTCCTTCTAGGTTTACGCCCTTCAGGGGCATCCTGCCTGCTCTTGACTGAAGAGCAGGTCACCACACTGCACCGCGCGTTCCAGGAGAGCCTGCCTAGCCGCTCGTTCCCCCCAACGGATTTCGAGTCAATTAGCCCGATCGAGTTTCGCGACTCCGACGAACTGCGAAACAAACTACGCCGTTTAGCACCAAAGAAGGGTGGCGGCAAAGGCTACGACACTAGCCAAGCCAACCGAGGGTTTCGCAATACCTCGGGGCCAGCCAGCCAAAACCGTTTTTCGTTTGAACATAATCGGTGAGTTTCTACAGTAATGCGTCAGCCTACACTTGACTAAGAAGTTGACTTATCATTTTCTCGCAGACTGTTGTATCGCCTCATCTGCGGCCAAGTTGATCATGCGAAATTCCATTTGAATGAGGGATGCCGCCAGCGCGTCAAAATCGCCGCCTTCAGCTTCAATACATGGTCGCGAGACCAAAGTAAACCTGCTGGGGTTCGCCAGATGGAACCAACGCTTCTGGACATCGGTATCACAATGGTCTCAGGATCATCATCACCTTCTGAATACTTCGCTACTTCCAATCGGACCTCACACCATTTCGTCATAAAGAAGAACAAGAGTCTGGACCCTGGGAGGAGAAAGGTAAAGTCAACCGCCTTCATCCAGGAAACCTCATGATATTCAAAACTTGATCAGGCTTTTGCAAATGGACACTCTGAAGAAACAGATAATCCTGGGCCGAAAATCAAGGAGATTTTGAAGGAAGATGCTGAACACCCAACCATCCTACTTGTTACCGACGCCGAGGCAAGTTGTAGAGTCCTCAACTACTTGGGCATATCAACTTCTCAATGGAATATCGAGTCGGGGATCAAAGACTTGGTGCATGATTTCAGAAGGGTGAGTTTTTCCTTTTTTCGGTCTATTTCCTCTCTCGACTGACTGGACAAAGACTCAGACTCATATGACAATGTCTCCCCAAGGTTCTTCACACAGGGAGCGAAGCCACAATACACCATACCGCTCGCGATCGCGTTCACCACCCCGCCGCTCCCAAGTACCCTACGCAGACCTTTATCCTACTTCCTCAGCATCCCCCGGCCCATCTTCACGTTATTCCGCTTCGTCTCCATCCTACGCGGCCTCTTCTAAAATGCACACTTCATCTGACTTTGGCTACGCCTCAAGTTCTCGTCTCCCTCCTGCCAGGATCGACTCTCCCTCCAACTCACGCCGCTCATATCAACCCGTATACATTGTGGACATCAAGGCAATGTATCTAGCGATTGGCGGCGTGCAGTTGATCCCCCTCGACCTCCATGCCATCGCGGCGTATGCACTTGGGAAGCCAGTCAACCGCGAACAAACCTGTGCCGGCGACGAATCTTCGTGAGTAATGCTTACTCCCAATTTTCCATAAAACATGTTCTGAACACTTGTTTATCATCGGATAGGCTGATCATCGACTGCTGGGAGTCTTTTGCCCGAGGGGGTGCTGTCGATGAACAGAACGAGGAAAGGAAACGTGAAGTACATCCAGGTACTGTCTCTGGAGTCGCACCTACAGCCGAGGACTCGGTTAGTGGTCCTAGTACTTCTGGGATGCCAGCTGGTAGTGGTGGTGACGATGAAGACGAGGACTGGGATCCCAACGACGCCTTGGATGAAGAAGCACAACAACAAGATGCCCCGACAGAAGAAGCCAAGACTGTCAGTGGGACTTACGCCGACTTGATCTTTGGCGACGATGATGACTATGGCTCCGAGGATGATTATTGAGCTGTACTTTGTATAATTATCATGATGTTGAAAGGAGTAACAAAAAAAGCTATGTAAATAACAGTAAAAATAATACTAATAGCAAGCTATGCAACTGTATCTACAATTATTGGGGCCTTGGAGAAGAAGCAGTGTTTACACCAGTTACGATGACCTACTCCTTCCTCCTCTATCTCGTGCCGCACCCCCCATCTCTTTGGTAGCACAGCGTCACAGTTGAGATCTTGAGAGGCCAACCTGTTGCTTGATAGGGAGCTACGGTGGAAACAGCAGGGACCACGCGGCACTAGCAAGAGCTCAAGCATGAACGTCGAAGATTGCGCGCCTCTCCCGACCAGGGAGGCCAGCAAAGTATGCAGGGCAGCTGTACCGGACAGTTGCACTACCCAGGATCCTATATGGGGCTGAGCTGTATCTAACCCCGCCGCGACGCAAACCGACCGAGAAGCAAGTTGCGTGAGGGACGAAGACCTCAGAAAGCTATTGTTGGGAAGCTAGCGAGTCCCTACAGACAAGCCCAGCTGATGACAACTGGCAGGGGGCCTGCAATCGACACCCTCCGATACGATGGAGACGTTCCTGGGAGTGCTTCCCTTCCACCTACTCGTTGACAAGTGCGATACGACTGGCGACACTACCAGACTCTAGCCCCTTGCATTGCCATGTGCTTCGGGCAGCAAGACATGATGTTCGCCGCTTTAACACTTTGCTCCATGCACTCATTCATGGTTTTCGCATCACCCCGCATGCTGTTGAACGCATAGAAGCAACGAGGAAGGGGAGGGAGGAAGTGAAGAGGGTGCACACAGAGATAGCGTGGAGCAAGGAATGATGCAGTACAGAGGGAGCGGGATGACCGGGGGAGGATCAAGGTGTTTGCGGACGGCTCGGGATATGAGGGGCAGGTGGGGGCTGCCGCTGTGCTCTTTGTGGACGGGGAGAGGCGTATGTCATTGAGGATGAGACTGGGAAGCATGCGTCATGCGACAGTGTACAACGGCGAGTGCACGGCGATCGCACTTAGTATGGAACTGATTCACAAACACATAGGTCGTGTTCGGGATGTGTCCATCTATGTGGATAATCAAGCTGCCATACGCGCGATGACATCGTGGAAGGCGAAACCAGGGCACTATCTGGTTGATGTATGCCATCGGCAGCTCGCAAGAATTCGGAGGGTACACCCAGATGCAAGGGTCAAGATTGCGTGGATACACGGCCATGTTGGCGCAGAGGGGAATGAAGCAACGGACGTGGAGGCGAAACGTGCGGCAAAGGGGGAGGTTTCAGACGAGGAGGCGCTACCGGAGGAGCTGCGGAGTGGGTCGGTGAAGAAGAGTAGGTCTGCACTGTTACAGACACTCAACGGCGAGCTGAAGGAGAGGGCGCTGAGGGGCTGGATGGCGTCGATTCGGCATGCGAAAATGGCAGAGAAAGGGCTGGCACAACCATCGACGAAGACAACGCGTGCGTTCAAGAAGCTATCCTGGCGGGGAGCATACTGCGAGGAGTCGTTTGACTTCCGCGAGAATTTTCGTCGCGGTGAGGGCATGGGCATTCCGGAAGCCATCGCGTACCCAGACGTTGGATGGGACTCCAGGGAAGAGTGTTTCGTCGAGGGGATCCGTTAGGATATTGGCATCCGTCAAGAGTGAGACACTAGGTCGACGAAGTCAGCCATGGTGAGGAGATAATCCCTGAGACCCCTGACTTACAACTGAGTTGGGTCTGTGCCTTCATGGGCGACCACGACCGTACTCTGGGCTGGCCAGAAGCCCACAAAGTCTGAGAAATAGATCAGAGGGAGTGTTAATGTCAGATTTCGATTTTTTCTTACAGATTTGTACTGCATTCCCGTCACCACTGATCAAGGTTGGCTGGAATCCTGGCAGTGCGTTGCATGCATCTGTGGGAGAGTGGGGTTGTTCTCACAAGCCGAGAAAACGAAGAGAGAGGCAGCGCCTCCGCATTTCCATCCCTGGAGCTTGCTCGTTATGCAGTAGGCGGCACGAGCAAACTGGGTGAACGGTGCAAAGGAAGCTAGTTCAGTCGATGAAAGAGCTGTGACGGCGCGTTTGGCGTTGTGTTCGACAGGCGCAACGTCAACCATGTTGCCTAGCGCAGCAAGCAGACCAAGTGACAGGAGGTGTAAGAGCATCGTGCAACCAGGGACAAGAGACTTGGAGGCCCTCGGGGCAGGTAAAGAGCTTGCTTAAACTGAAAAAGAGCGGCCATTTATACTGCTAAGAGAAGTTAGCCACGGGATCATGCAACATATGGATGGTCTCACTAGCGATGTTGCTTTTACGGAGGACTGCGGTCTTGTGAGGGAAGGAAAAGGAAGGAAAGTTGCACATATAATTTTACCTTGGGAACGCTAACAGATCGCGAGGGGATTGATTCGGTGATGCTGATGGGTGCCCTAAGGAGTAGCCATCATGCGGTCGGTTCCCACGGAGAGTTGCAAAAGCCAGAAAGGGTTGAGAAATGTTCACGTTCCTCATTGTGCGGGGAAATAGGCTTGTACACCTATTGAAGAAGGAGATCCTAGAGCATGTGTGCTCAATACGTGCGCGGGGTTGGGCAGGTTGAATCCCAGTCAGCTAGGTAGGGTAAGCGATCGGCATGACAACGTAGGACTCAGGAGAGGAACAAAAAGGTTAGGAAGTGCGTGAACGACGCGGCTAGGGTCGGGTGCCCGCATCGGGTGTGAGCTGATCCATCAATCATTCGCTCGAGGCGAAGAAGTCGGAAGCAGATCCTAGCAAGCAGGCGGAAGGTTTGGAATAGAAAGGAGGGCATTTCTTGGTCAGAAGCACTAAGCTTATGGATGATGGGGGACACACCTTGTTACACTCGGTCAATTCACTAATAGGATAGTAAATAGCGCTAAACGGTGGTGGTACCAGGTGGTGTACGTGACTGGGAGTACACAAAAAAATCTCGAATTCTATCACAAGAGTAAGGATAATATGGTCACGCGGAAACCAAATGAGAGTTCGTCGAAAACATAGATATACGAAGGATGTATGTTGAGATAATGTCAAGCTACTTCGAAAAGCCGTGATAGTGGACTTGTTCCTCTGGATAGACCGTCTGGCGGGAGGTGAGCTAGAACATGGCTTTTTCAGGATCCTGAAGAGCTTCTCTCTTGTGACCCTCGAACGCCTTTCTAACCCAGAAATAAGGCCAGAATAGCCGCCGAGTGACAGTGGCCGACTGTGGATCCTCATGGAATCCAGTACTTTGGAATGCCATAATGACCCAAATCGTCACAGTCGTGAGGGTGAGGGCACCGGCGATATATTGAGGCACAGACTGCCTACCACCATCCGTTATTTCATGAACGTTCATACCAAATACCGTCTACCATGTAATGTTAAATGAAAAGCTTGGGGGTGAGTAACGAGAAGGTGCTTACGGCAAGAAATGATGCTGGCAGGAACACCATCGTGAGATAGGCGATTTGCTTCATGGCAGAGCTGTCTTTAACAGCAGCCTCAGTGAGCCATTGCATCCGTCTGCTGTCGTGGATGGTCAGGCGCCTGAAGACCTAAGGGGGAAGTCAAGCGTCAAAACGTGTAACATGACAGCTCTTTATGGGGACCCACAAGATTAATGACGTTCTCTAGGCGCTGGTCCTGTATCTTCATCTCCACCTGTAAACGCTCAATCTCAGAAAGAAGGCTGTCGCACTCCTGAACGAGCCATTGTCTAGACTGCATCCTGACTTCGTCGGTGATATTGTCGGCGTACATGGCAGGGTTTGGAGTATCAGAGACGAAGCGAACGGATTGGGCGAAATCCTTCAATAGTGAGGAGTAGTACAAGTGATTGGCGTGGACGATGTGGAGTTCGCGTGACAATGCCATCTCGGAGGGTTTGGTAACACGCGTTTCCTGAACGTGCATCAATGACAGTGAAGAGAACATTCACGAATGTCATGCTCACCAACAAGTAAACATATCTATACAACGTTTCCAGGGCCTCATCCCATGCGTAGAGTGCATGCCATAGGTAGGTGATCAGGAGAAACGAAGGGTCCGGCGAATTGGCGTACAGGTTTTGCCAATACGCAGACTGTCCGGCAAGACGAATGCGCCGTGCCAAAAATCGAGCACTGGCACCCACCCCCCNTCGAAGGATCTTTAGAGCCAGAGTCATGTGCATGATCAATACCAGTATTGGTGGGCGATGGCTGACGGCTTGGACAAAGGGCGTGGTGGTGCCGTCCATGACGGTTGATTACATTTACAGGGAGTCCATCCTCGGTCTGCGTTCGGACAGGATGGTACGAGATAATTGTTGAAGACTTGCTATCTCGAATAAAGTGGACTGCGAGGAGGTCTAACAGAAGGATTCGGTGCTCGCCATCCGCTGCAAGGAGGTTAGTATCGGAAGTCAGCGAGGAGACGGAGATCAATGGCTGACCTGTTTGAACAGTGAGAGGGGCTTGAGTGTCAATTACCTGCTCACCCTCTACACCAGAGAAGAAACATTGAGTAGGGGAATGATGGGCATAGGTGGACACTGACCAATAAATGGTTCTGAGCTGACAGATACAGACGATGGACCGGGGGTTTGGTTATAGATATCGCCGCCCAAGGATACAGTGGTGTCAGCTCTCTTAATCCGTTTCACAGGACGTGGAGCAGTAGTGAGGAACCTTAATGTTATGGTGATACCTAAAAACGATTCATAATGGTGAGGTATTCAGGGAGGTAAAGAACTCACGATCACCCTGGTTTGGGCGCACTTCCTCTCTATATCTCGAAGGGATCCAATTCAAGGATGAAGAAAAAAAACAAAGGTTCGATGTTATATCTGAGTTTTTGTTGGCAACCGATGTACACAGTATGATCGACGAACACACACCTTGCGCCAAGCATTTGTAGCACCGGTCCTGACATGTTCTGCACGAACACCGACCGAACGCGGACACCCTCTTCACGCTTACAGAGTACCATGATAAGTGCAATCTCTATGACATGAAAAGACTGAGTACCTTTTCCTGGAGCCACCTATTCCAAAAGTCTTCTTTCGTGTCCTCATTGACGACTAAAGGATCTTTGGAATGAAATCGACCTCGGTCATCAACATCTACTAGGTGTAGAGTGCAAGGTTTGTTGACATCGTACTCTCGAATGGCATCGCGTATCCCGGCTCGGTGGACTTGGTCATCAGTCCAATGCGGGAATTTTGACTGTGGGTATTCTTTCCAACATCGTCCTTCGCAGGTAGTATGATCGCAGAACTCCGAAACGGAGGGGTCTTCCGAGGTTAGTTGGCCTGGCCATGAGTCCAAGTTCATCCAAGGCCAGGGTTGGGCCAGGGACCTGAGCGAGCTGCATGCCTATGAGACGGGACGGGTACACTGTTGAACAAGTCGTCGTCCTCGTCTACTGTATTTCCAGTGTTTTGTCGCGTCATCGTCCACTAAGGATGCGGGGGAAATATGGGGCTGTATTTCCAGTTTCTCTGCGATGGTAGGCTCATAAACTGACGATTGGCGCTGGTAAGGATAACACGCTGTGGAGCTGAGCAATTCGGGCGTATTGTTTTCTAGCCTCGTGCAACAGGCGGGTACCGTGTTCATAGAATTAGAAAGAACCCAATCATGAACTCAGGGCTTGCATAGCCTACTGACTTCAACAGCAATCCTGCTCGCAGTCAACTCATGGATCAGCCAACACCCACTACGCACAAAGGAACGTAGTGCGAACGTTTTGGCCAATCTTTCATGCCAGTGATGGTTCCTTGTCCCTAGAATGCGTGCCATGACTCTCCTCGCGTCTTACACGCCTCTAGTCTTCATCTCAAAAGAGGGAACAGTTTTTCCAGTATCTCGGGCAGATAGTATACTGAATTATCCATCGATCCCAAGGCGACGGTTAGCTTCGTTGAGAGTCATAAGAGGGAGACCAGGGAGAACAGATCCCACTCTAAGCACATCTAGAATCGAGACTAGCTGGTCTGGGGGTTTGGCGTCTAAAAGGAGGGCTGATGAAGATGGGAGGGACGTGGGGGAGAGGTGAGAAGAGACACTTCGCGAGCTCAAATAAACGGCTGACCGTGGGAAAAGCGACTTGACCAAGAATTTGTTCGTTTGGACCACTGCAGCATACAACGCCAGACGGCGTATTCGACGATGATTCGTTCTAGTTCTCCGGGAAGCATCATAGTTTAGAAGGACCTTGTGACAGCGCCTAAAGAGTCCACCGTCCCCGCAGCTGGCGTTAATTCGCAAGTTTTCCATGTTGTTTCCATGTCAAGGGCCTATTCAAGGAAGACCGCAACAGCCTGAACGTCTTACTTATTACTTCGAATTTCGAGCTGGTACCCAGTCTATCTGCGCGTGTTGGCATCATATTCATGACACTGAAGGAGCGACAAAAACTATGTAGACTATACTAATAACGAAATATGCGGGATGGATGTACAAATATTAGAGCGATGGAGAACTATAAAGTCCATGGAAGATGGCGACCTCTTCTAGTTCGAAGGGCACTCAATAGTGACGCTGTGGATGGTGGCGGTGAGTCTCTCGGGCTGCTGACGCCAGTTGACAGGTCCAAGAGCCCATTCCGAGGTACCTTCTGGGCTACTGCCATCCCAAACACCCATCTGAACGCGCATGGGCTTGACGGGGTACCGGCTGATACCGTCGATGACCGCATCCTCTGGAGGTAGAAGAAGGATATTAGTGCATACCCGGACAGATGCTAGATGCTAGATTTGCGACTCACTGGCAGTCAAGGTTCGTACGTCCTTGCCATCAATGCCCCAGACGATACGCTCGGCATTCCAGTCGATGGTGTAGATGTGGCGTTCGCCAATGGAAGGGGTCTCCCAGTAGTTTTTGCACCTGGGAACCTCCTCGATGGAACTCTGGACACCGTAAAGTGGTTGCGTGTCGCTCTCAGCGGGGGCGAAGGCGTTGGTCTGCCAGTGGGAGGGGTCACCGCTGAGGAGCTCGATGTCGATTTCATCATGGCTATCCCCTGCGAGATAGACAGGGGCGGTGGTCAACCTCGGTGTTTGACGAACGAAGAGGGACACTCACCCATGAGAATGATAGCCGTAATAATTCCACCGCGTCCGCGACCCACCGGCGCGGAGACTTCGTAAGAGACTTTTCCGTAGCTGGTAGGGTAACAGAGACGAGTACGGTCAGTAGAGGATCATGTAAATGCATGAGAAAGAAGAATACCTGAGTTCAAACGTCGAGTTGACTGCCGAGTTCAAGCCAAGCTTGTCATTGACACCCTTGGTCGCAGTGACTGGTCCGTCGGGCTTGCGAAGATAGAGCTCGAGGCCCTCCGACGTCAATGCATAAGAGTCGGAGTCGGTTTTCATGATGAAGGGAGTATTGCCTCCTTCCGAGATATCCGACGCGCTGCTGAAAGTTGTTCGCATAGGTTGACACCCAGCATTTCTAGCATGGTGAGGAGATGCGTAGGCGGAAAGTGGGAGAGCACAGAACGCTGCGACGACGAAAGCGGTGAGTCTGTTCGCGAACATGCTGAAGTTGTCGTTGGTTAAAATGAGTGACGGTTAGAAATGAGTGACTGTTGTCTGAAAAGACGTTGAGAGGGGGATGTATGAGATGGAGAGAAACGGAAGGAAAAATGTGAAATGCTGAGAGGGAGGCGAGCCATTGGTTTTTAAGTAAAGAGCTACTAAAAACAAAACAAGCACAAATACCTAAGCGACGCGATATGACCCTCGTGACATAGGAGGCCGGTCAAGCGGCTTAGCTTCGACCAAGAAAGAGCTCAAGAAAGGACAAGGGTGAACTATATGTCTTGCTTGAAACATAATGCATAATACATCAAGGGCACTCGACAGTGATACTATGGACGGTGACAGTCAAGCTGTCGGGCAGGCGCGACCATGCCATAGGGCCACGAGCCCATTCAGAAGTACCCTTCGGACTACTAGCGTCCCATATACCGAGCTGCAGGCGCATGGGATGAGACGGATATCGCTTGATGCCATTGACAAACGCCGAGCCTAAGGAGTAAAGTAAGGTCAGTTTAATAGCGCAATGAATCGAGCGTGTTGATGTTGGCTTACTAGCATGGAGAGTGCGGATTTCTTTTCCATCTATACTCCATTTGATTCGCTCGGAGCTCCATTCAATTGTATAGCTATGTCGAGTGCTGATCCTAGAACCTTGAGGCATGGTGTCCTTAGAGCTTTGCGCGCCATAAACGGGTTCTTTATCTTGTGGTTGAGGTGCGTAAACGTTGGACTGCATATGAGTGGGATCACCGCCAAGGAGCTCGATATCAATTTCATCACGGCTGTCGTCACCTGAGTCCAAGAGCATGAGTAAAGATTTATCTCATCGACACAAGCTACTAACCGACGAGTATGAAGGCAGACACCAACCCGCCATATCCAGGATCTCCAGGCGCGGTCAGGTCAAAAGTCACTTTTCCGTAGCTGCATTTCGAGTGAGTCAAGTTCTTGCAAAGGAAATCAAGCAAAACGCACTGTAAGATGAACGTAGAATTAACGGTACAACCGAGACCAAGTTTGTCATTTTCGCCATCGTGAGTAGTGACCGGGCCCGCCGGTTTGCGCAAGTACATATCCAAGCCATTCTTCGTCGTAGAGTAGGAGCTGCGATCTGATATGACAGTAAATGGTGTGGTGCCGCCTTGAGAAACGTCAGATGCAGGGAAGGACGTATGGAACGGTCGACATTCGGGACTCGGAGTGCCCAGAAGGCGTTTCCCTGGAGCAGCAAGAGTAGAAGCCGCCATAGACAGCATAAGCGAGAGAACGAATGAAGGGCGTAGCATGATGAAAGGGTATAGTAGACGCAGGCCAGTGCACTAGGATGTCGTAGAAGGAAGTAAGGTGTCCGGCGACAGGGGCCAATCCCTTTTGAGACTTTGATCATGTGACCGTTCGGGTATTTTGGAAGCCGCACTTGTCGTTGGTGTCGACCGGCCTCGGAGTTTGTCAGCCCAGACTTTACGCCGAGCTGCTGATTGAGTACCAGTCTGCATATAAATCCGCTTGCATGGGAGCAACACTGTAATCTCCTCCTCTCACTCTCTCACTCCTTCCGTCATGTCCGCTTCAGTTCAGGCCTTCGTTACGCCTCCCCCGACACCCAAAGCTTCTCCCTCGCCCATACCACCATGGACCCCTCGTCAAGTCTCTGACGCTCCCAAGAGGAAAGAGTTCTCCTTTGACTCAATGGATGAAGCATTGGCCGCATTTCAAGATGGCGAGTTCCTTGTCGTAATGGACGACGAGGACAGGGAGAATGAGGGGGATCTCATCATAGCTGCATCTCACTGCACCACGGAGAAAATGGCTTGGATGATCAAGCATACGAGGTCAGCGGAAAGCAATAAGTTCCGAGTGTTTGCTGGCTGACTTACATGGGCAATTCTAGTGGATTTATCTGCGTCGCCTTGACAGGGGATCGTCTGCAGGAGCTCGACATACCCATGATGGTCACCGAGAACCAGGATCCACACAAAACGGCGTACACCGTAACGGTCGATTACAAGCATGGTGAGTTTCTAGCCCCCCACGATCGGCTTCCCTGCATTGCAGCATTTCCGCGGACTCGACGTGGCATCTTCCTCGTTTAATCGCTAACGCTCCGTACCATTCGCGTCCTTGATGCATTTAGGAACAACCACTGGTATCTCGGCCCATGATCGCAGTTTAACGGCGCGTGCACTGGCATCACCGAACTCACAATCATCCGAGTTCTCTCGACCTGGCCATATCGTACCACTTCGCGCTCGTGATGGAGGGGTTCTTACACGGCCGGGACACACGGAATCATCGGTGGATCTTTGTCGGCTCACGGGTCTCCCTCCTGTTGGTGTACTTTGCGAGATGGTCAATGATGATGCGCAAGGGAGCATGGCAAGACGGGACGATTGCCGAGCGTTCGCTGACCGATGGGGCGTTAAAATGATCAGTGTTCAAATGTTGATAGAGCGCAGGAAGCAACTCGAGGGTCCCAAGTACTCGTCAAATCTGTAATTTATATCTCGATCTAACTGTATATCTATGTGCTGATAATAACAGGCTCGGACGTACCCCCTGCCAATCAATGACCACTCAATTTGTCATTTCTATGAGTTTGGAGAGTATATCATGGTGACGGACACCGAGTAGGCCAAATCCGTCAGGATTGGACTGAAGTCTAGGAGCGAACTACAACACTACTCTAGTTCCACTCATAACGCGGTCGCAGAGATTGGGAGACGAGATAAAGAGAGGCAACACGTCAAGACCGTTGATAGGTTGGTACGAATGGATGGGCTGGGTGGTCTGGAACAGGGTCCGCGTTGAAGCTCATGAGCTTCATCGAAGATGCGAGGAGAGCTAGCTTCAAAAATTCAAACCGGTGTCTTGAGCCTATTGGATCCAAGGAATAGGAAGAGAGTTGGGGAGGTATCGAAAGTATCCAGAGTCAAGTGCTCAGGCCCAGGAGTGAGATTGAGATGGAACTGATAATAACTACGCGTTGGGGCCTTCGAACCTTCGTTGATCAAGACTTGGTGGGGCAACACTAGGTTCCATGTACCTGGATTCCCATTAAATGAAGGTAATAATGACATCGTGACGTGCTACAGTTTGAATAACTCTGGGTTCATATTCTGCAGGGCGGTGAGAGGTCGAAGGTTATACCAGCGAGGTAATGGAGGCATGCTTACCATCTTACACAGACGCGCCATTAGGCCAGACAGTTGGATAATCGTGCCGACTCCTTCCAAAATCCGCATGTGGGTGAAGCCAATTTCCTGGAGAGACGAATGTGAGCTCATTGCAATATGGGACGAAGAACCAACGGACTTTGATATACTCTAGTTTCGTGTACTCGGGCATCCTAAATAGAAGGGTAAGTAACCGGAAAGCAACCGAGCGGAATGAGCGCACTCGTCAAATGTCTTCACCACCCTGAAGAGAGTGACCACGATATCGACTGCGCTATACCCTTGGTTCCACAGTTCATTCAGCTTTTCCATCGCTTGGTCTATATCGCTTTTAAGGCATGCACGAATCATGGCTTGAATGAGGACTGGATGCGGCTGGTCGCAGACCTTGAACACGTTGTCTGCAGAGACAAAGCCGAAGCCGGCGTGGGTGGACTGGAGGTTATTGATGGCCTGTCTCATATCACCCTCAGATGTGAATATGAGAGCAGTGAGACCGTCATCGTTGTATTCGACCTGTGATGTGCTTCAGGATGAACATCCTCAAACAACGGTGGTTTGAAAGAGACGTACCTTCTCCATTTCGCAGATTTCTAGAAGCCGCTTGAGTATTTCTTGATCTCTGAGTTTTGCGTATCGGAGAATGGCGCAACGACTTTGGATGGGTTCTATGATTTTATTGCTCATGTTACATGCTAAACAGAACCGCGTCGTATTAGAGTATATCTCCATGGTACGTCGCAAGGCTTGCTGTGCGCCGGCTGTCATGCTTCAAAGAACGTTGAAGGAGGAGTATAGCGGGGAACAGAAGACCCACCTGTCAGCTTCGTCGAGGATGATTATTTTGTGGCGACCAGGAGGAAGAGTGACTTTCTTCTGAGCAAATGTTTTGATTTTGTTTCGCACCACATCGATACCACTAGAGCAAGATGCCAGAAAGACCAAAGATACAGAATAGAGTCACGTACCGTTCATCAGAAGCATTGAGCTCTAAAACTCCTTCCTTGTAGGCATCCCCAAGTAACTGATGGGCCAGACAATGGATGCTAGTCGTCTTCCCTATTCCCGGCAATCCCTGAAAGAATTCAAGCCAGTATTCAAGGCATAGCTCAGCATTGGACCAACCGATATTATGATATGGGGGCAGTTGCCATCCCTCGCGATGACCTTGAGGCGATCCATAGTCTCAGCGTTGCCGACAACATCGTCCAAGACGTTTGGCCTATACTTTTCGACCCTGATGAAGCCCTGTCAGTACTGCGCGCTAAAATAATAGCTAGCCTGGAGGTACCATGGTAGCTCGTATGGTGTTTCTTGGGAAACCGATTTGCCTTTGGAAGAGGAGGATGCCATGAGAAACGCGGTGTGACGTCACGCGACTGTGACTAGGCGTGTTCACCACAGGCCAAAGTCGATAGCTTCGAAAGTAAACAAGAGCAAGCACGTTCGCTGCATCCCGGGCCAGCGCCAATTTACTTCCGCCATGGCATCCCTTCGTTTCGCCGCCCCTCGAGGCGTCCTCAGGAGCTCGCTGCATCCGACAGCGCGCAGGCACGCTTCGACATCGAGTCACACATCCTCGAACCCTCTCCGCACAGGCCTATACGCCACGGCTTTCGTCGTATCGACAGGTCTATTCGCTGTTTACTACTTGGATTCACGCTCGGCCATTCATAGATACTTCTTTGCTCCCGTTCTGCGACAACTTTTCGATGCGGAAACGGGGCACAAACTCGCTGTGAAGGTCCTCAGAAGTGGCTTGGCACCGCGAGATGTCGTCGCGGACGATGACTCTCTCAAGTCGGAGGTATGCTTTCTCCAGTAATGGTGTTAACCTTGCCATTACTCACATAGCACATTAGCTCTGGGGAAGGGATATCTCTAATCCAATAGGTCTGGCTGCAGGCTTCGATAAAGACGGTGAAGCTATTGATGGTATGGTCTCCGCGTATTCATGAGCGCCGTGAACCTTAGATACCCTCAGGCCTCTTTAATCTTGGCTTTAGCTGGGTAGAAATCGGAAGCGTCACACCTGAGCCACAGGTATTTCCTCCATATATTCTTCAAGCCAGCGAACCAGTGCTAAATTGCTCCCTTACTCTAGCCAGGGAATCAAAAACCTCGTGTATTCCATCTACTAGAAGATTCGGCTTTAATCAACCGTTATGGCTTCCCTTCTCAAGGACATGCCTCTGTATTGTCCCGCATCCGCGCTCGAATACCTACATTCTTTAGTCAAGGATCCGAGCACTCTGCATCTCTCAAGCAGGGTGCTGTCCTTGCAGTCAACCTTGGCAAGAACAAAAGCTCGTCGGTGGAATCCATAGACGACTTCGTATCTGGTGTTCGCACCTTTGGACCATACTCTGATGTTCTCGTCGTGAATGTTAGCAGTCCGAATACACCTGGACTTCGGTAAGCATACTTTTTACGCAACCAACAATTCGTTAATATTCACCGATCCCAGTGGTCTCCAGAATCGGAAATTACTGGAAGATCTTCTAACGGGGGTCACGAAAGCCCGAGACGAACTAACTCCAGCCGACTTTATATCAAGAAAACCGCGCATCCTACTTAAAATTGCTCCTGATCTAGAAGAGTCTCAGATTATCGAGATGGCAGAGGTCATTAGGAGCAGTAACATCGACGGTGTCATCGTGAGCAACACGACCATCAAGCGTCCGTCGCATCTTGCATCTAGTAAGAATTTAGTTGTACTTGAATGACTTCGTATTAACGTGATAGCCACGTAGCAAACAAAGGCGAAACAGGCGGCCTATCCGGTGCCCCGCTGAAGCCGCTATCCCTAGCTGCACTACGGACGCTACGTGCAAATCTTCCTGCCTCCATCCCAATCATCGGATGTGGAGGTATTTCCACGGGAGCGGATGCCCTTGAATTCGCGAAAGCTGGTGCATCCCTCGTCCAAGTATACACTAGCTTTGGCTATGATGGTGTTGGAAGCTGCAGACGAATTAAAGATCAACTCGTGGGCGAACTCGCCAAGGAAGGGAAAACATGGCAGCAAGTTGTTGAGGAGTCTGTCGCTACACTCAGTTACAAACCCCCACCCCCTCCAGTCGAAGAAAGGCCTATTGACGGCACTGTAACACAACTTGTTTCGGAGGCAGAGGAGTTGAAGAAACTCCTAGACCAACTGGGAGAGAAGTTTGGCATGGAGAGCGTGGATATCGCTGAGCAGCTTGCTGGTCACGCAGAAGTTCCACTTGGACCATAGTACTTTGTATCTTATGATATATGATATCCTCTCCACCAAATTAATGGTCCCCGCATGACTTCTTTGAGGGGAACACACGCCTAAAGATGAATGTACTTTGAAATGCACACAGCGCTGCGTGAATTCAGAACTAAGTGAAGAAATTACATTATTGAACATGGTCGATTAGAAGTACGAAAACGAAATACATCGCAGCAAATAAGATAATAGCAGAGAGTGGATGTACAAAGCAGCTGCCTAACACGGAATGGATACTTGAGACATGTTATCTCCTACATATCTATGCAGGCCAGCTGCAAGACGCAAAGCAAGTACACGATCATCAGAAACAATCAAAATTTCGTCCCTCCCCAACCCTTGAGGATGTCGATATTGATGTGGGTACGCAGGCTGGTGGGGTGCACCGTACCCATTGTACTGAGGTTGGCGAGCATCATAAGGGTATGGTTGTTGGCCGTATGGATTATGACCATATTCTTGTTGAGCGTAGTGATGACTGTTAGTAACCGAAGGTGGGGTATCAGCGAAAAGGAGTCGGAGGTTGCTTCCTTGTATAACT
Organism: Pleurotus djamor; assembly: GCA_029747585.1. Classification (NCBI taxonomy): domain Eukaryota; kingdom Fungi; phylum Basidiomycota; class Agaricomycetes; order Agaricales; family Pleurotaceae; genus Pleurotus; species Pleurotus djamor. The sequence goes on along the minus strand of JAPEVF010000816.1, from coordinate 66 downwards.
TGGGACATGTGGCCTGTCTCTATGTGCCTAATTTCGACGAAGGAGGGCTCAAAGGCGAGGACGTAG